>CATIWF010012457.1:0-16594 GCA_949630135.1 Balakata baccata | reverse complement strand
ATTTTCTTCTCATATGAACATACACCATTGCTAGCACTTTGAGGTATGTTCAAGCCATCTCCCTAGTGGTTTCATCCTCTCATCTTCGCATGGATATTGTTAGAGAAAATCCTAGATTGGATTGTTGTAGTTTGCTACAACCCAACAAGGTGAGAAGCTGAAGAAAAATCAAGAAATTATAAAGGTATAAATTCTGAATTTTCTTTGGTTAAATTAGTTTTAATTGGCAAATGAAAATCCTTTGATTCGGGTTTTGAAAATTTTTATTTTCCGCTGCGTTATATGTATGTGATACATGATCAAAACTCTTCATATTTATCCTTTTTTTTTATTTTCTTGTAAAATTATTATTATTAATTTTTCTTTTTATTAATTTTCTAATATATGTTCACCACTCACTATTAAATCAAGTCATGATGAAGAAAATGAAGAAATTTGAAAGAAATTAATTAAGAAGAAAAAAATTTATATTAATATGTGGTTAGGTACAACTCTAAGAGGTTTTGATCTTCTTCTGCAATAATTCCGCCACTAACTACTTTTTTATTGACTCATTTATTTTCTTTGTAACGATAATACACTCCACAGGAATTGACTTACATATTTCGAGATAGAGGTGCATTCAAATACTTAATTAATTGTATGGCACCGCCTTATTTTATTATCATTATTAATTTTTTTCACTGAAATAACGATTATATTAAATTAAGATAATAAAACATCATTTAAAAAAGACAGTGGCGGAGCTATATTAAGTTAAAAGTGGATAATTGCCATTCTTAAATTTTTAAAATATATATAATAATGTATAAATTTATATTATTTTTTATATTTACATCCTAAAAAATTATATTTATTCTCCTAATTCAGAGATTTTTCTTAAAAAAAATAAATAAATTTACCCCCCTAACTGTATGGACTTAACTCCGCCACTGGGAAAAGGGGTCTAGCTCTAGCAAATAGAAGTGCCCCTTCTCAATACAAAGAACCAGCACAAAGAGAGGCAGGTTTAACCAAAGCATGGTCTGCCTCGTTTGCTTGCCTCCTTATTCAGAACTTATATATGTATATATATATGAATGAAATCTCTATTTATTTTTGGCTCCGATAACAAAAGCCTCTATTTATCTAGAAGAGTATTTATTGTAGTACAAACTAAGTATATATAGAGGTGTTTAAAATTGTTGTTAGTTGTTTGAGAAATATGATTTTGAATATTTTTTTATTTAATTTTTTATAAGCATATTTTTAAAAAAAACATATTTTTATATATTTTTTTCTAAAATTAATTTTCAAAACTCAAAAATATTAAAAATATGTTTTTTTACCAAAAGTATTTTTCATAACTGAAATGCCAAGCGGGCTCATAGTCCTATAGTCATCATTTTACATAAATGATATTGTGATCGGTTTGGTCATTCATCAAAAAAATTCAGGAAGCTAATTTGATAAAAAAAAATTTTTACTTAGCAAAGATAACATCAACTATATATATAATTAAATATATAACATATAATTATTTTTTGTTTTTATAAATAATTTATTGATAAAAAAATTAATTTGAATGAGCAAATAATTTTAATTAAAAGTTTTAAATGTGATATAGTTTACATAATTTTGATTAACTAATTTTTATTTTTTTTTATAAACTTTTTTTTCTAAATTTGTTTAGAGTAAAAAAATAAAAATGAGTACAAATTAAGAACGAAGCATGCAATGCAAATGCAAAGAAGCAAAAGACAAAATTGACTCATTCCACAAATTAAGTAGCTAGGTACGGATAAAGCAGGCAACAGAGATTTTGATCTTCTTCTGCACAAACGCGTTGGAAGTTACCAAGCAAAACTCCATTGTTTCCCTTTTTTCTCATTTCACTCGTTTTAATGTTTCATGTTGAAGAACTTCGTATTATATATATATACATATACACTTATACACTAAACGAGATAAAGAAATAAGCTTTTTAACATTAATCAGTTAGTTAAAAAAAATGGAGGATTTGCCACCTGGGTTTCGCTTCTACCCTACAGAAGAAGAGCTCGTCTCCTTCTATCTCCATAACAAGCTCGAAGGCAGAAGAGAAGACCTTAACCGTGTCATGGATAGGATTATCCCTGTTCTTAATATTTATGAACACAGCCCATGGGAACTTCCCCGTAATTAAATTATACATTCACTTTCTTATATATAAATAATTTTGTTTCTGATTTTTAAGTAATTAGGAAATTAAAGTTTGGATTTTGTACAGAATTCGCAGGAGATTTATCCGGTGAGGATCCAGAGCAGTGGTTTTTCTTCATACCAAGGCAAGAAAGTGAAGTAAGAGGAGGAAGACCGAGAAGACTAACAACAGATGGATACTGGAAAGCAACTGGATCTCCGGGGAATGTTTATTCCAATAACCGAACCATCGGTATGAAAAGAACCATGGTTTTCTATACAGGAAGAGCTCCTCATGGACGCAAAACTGATTGGAAAATGAACGAGTACAAGTCCATTCAATCAGATTCATCCACTGCTGCACTCCCACCCATGGTATGTATACGATAAATTTTTAGAGAGATTCAAGTTTATTGCGTCATCCGATTAATTAAGCAAATCGACTCGTGATACACAATTGCAGTTAAGGCACGAGTTCAGCCTGTGCAGGGTGTACAAAAAATCGAAAAGTTTACGAGCTTTTGATCGCCGGCCATTAGGACCGGAGATTGGGGAGGTGAGAGCTGAACCTGCACCAGCTTTACATGGCGATGAAGCTACACCATCTCATCAAAATTTTCCATCATCAGCAGCAGAAAGACCACCTAACTCACCTGAATCTGCTTCATCAGATGATCATGCCAGTAATCCTACTCAATCTGCTCGACAAAATACCACCACGCCTATGTCCATTGATTCTGATGAACCTTTGTGGGATTGGGATCAAATTGACTTTTATTATGGGCAAGACCAGAATTAATTTTCAGGTTAATATATATTTATAGCCAGCTGCTACTAATTCATAAATATTAAGAACGAAAGAATAAAAGGAGTCGAATCTGTTAGATGTATTAGTGTTAGAGAATGATTCAAAAACAAATCAAAATTAAAATTCACATTTATTTGTTAAATGGCAGCTAGCAATGTTTAGTTTTAAAATTTTAAATTATGGTTAATATCTTATTTTATAATTGGTATCTAAGTAGTTAAAATTTTTTAAATTGTTGGGAGCAAATTTTTCTCAGCTTAATTACTTTGTAATTTTTTTGAAGTTTATTTATAGTCAATGCTTCTTGAAGTAATGTATGGTTTGAATAAATATTTTAATTCAATAAACTTCCAATTGTTTTTCATCTCTCATTTCTTTTATACATTTCTTTAAATTTCAATAATTGGACCTATATTTATCATATATATAATAATTTATTTTTGTATCTCTATTTGTTCATAGAGGTGAACTAGAAAATTTATTAGAGTCATACATAAATTAATCTAATCACAAAGTGATATATATATATATATATATTATATTCACATTAACCAATGAAAATAAATCAATTAAATACATATTACTATATGATTGGATTAGTTTGTAGATAACATAACAGATTGAATCTACATAAAAATTTTTCGGAAACTAATATTATTTGTAAGTAAATTGAACTTCATTTACTATATAAATATTATAAACGTTATTTGAGATTTGATGAATCTTCTAAGTAATTCGATTGTCAAAAAGGATGAAGGGAAGAGGGGTTGGCAAGGGTCCGGGTCCTCCAAGCTCAAAACAATATGGAAAAATGTGTAAATTAACTCATGAACTATATTTTATAATATAAGTCACTCTTTCATATTTTACTTAATGCAAATAAATTCTCAAACTTTACACTTAGTGCAAATTGGCCTATAAAATATTCCCTATGGAGCGAGTCATCTCTCATCAAATCGAGTTGACTCGTTGTTCTAGTTTAAAAAACCTAATATATAATAGGCTTAATAATTTCATCGAATTTAAAGTTTAAAAGCTTGTTTGCATAGAATCAAAATTGAGGGAGTAATTCGCTCTATAGAGTATAATTTAGGGGCTAATTTATATTTTTAATCAATATATATATATGAATTTAATTTAAATATTAAAAAAATCAATAATTAAAACCCTTCAAAAATATATATTTTATCCCTCTAATTATACATAAATTTTTTTCTTGCTCTCTTCAGTTAAATTATTCTGGCTTGGTATGTGATTGTCAATCTGCAAATGCAAGGTTGAAGTTAGAAGGGGGCTGGGTTTCCATTATGCCCATCGATTGTATACCTTGATGCTCGATTCCATGCAAGTTTATAGGCTAGATTTGGAGAAGCCTTATCGGATATGGGCATAAGAGAATCCTTTTGCTCATTAGACTGTATTATGCTAGGCCTGAATCCTGCTCATATGCCTCGTATTGGAATAGAAATAAAATTTTTATTTCAAATTTGAGTTGAGTAACTAAAATATTTGAGGTTAGAATTCTGATTCATGTATAAGATTTTTTAGTATCTCAAATTTATTTAATATTTAAAATTTTTCCCATATTTTTTAAATAAAACATTTATATTCTCATAAATGTTTTTAATAAAGTTAGATTGAATGAAAAAAATAAAATTTCAATTCTTATTTTATGAACGTATTAAAAAGAAATATTAGAATTTCAAAAAATCAATCTAAAAATGTTATTTGCTTACAAAAAAGTTATTTATTTTGTTTATTTTTCGTGATTTCGTCGTTTTGTTGAAGCGTTTGGTTTTTCGTCGTCCTATTATAGCATTTGGTTTTTCGTCGTCCTATTAAGACGTATTCGATTGAATAAAAATAATAAATCAAATTATGCATGGTCTTTAGAATATTGAGAAACTGAAGTCATATATATTCTAATTATTATAATATTATCAAATTTTCAGGCCTTAAGCCGATTTAGTATGCTATTAATAAGGGTGTTGTTTTATTCTGTATAGTTTTTAGCGAATTTGTATTTTTATTCATATATTACTAGTTTAAATCAATGAAATTATTTTTTTAAAAAAAATATTATATAATAATAACAAATAATTTTTCCGATTAGCCATTCATAAGATAGAAAAAGATTTTTTTTTTTTTTAAATACCTTCAAAGATTAATGCAATTAACTCCTTACTTATGTCACCTATCTAACCTTTGAAGAAATTTAAGATTCCCTACAAGGAGAAATAATATCCAACTTTGACTGAAGAAGAGCTACCAGTAAAGCCAAACTTGTTATTTTTTTAAAATAAATGTAAGAAAATCAATAATGGTAGAGCGAAACTTCATGGCAAATTATAATTCCAAATACTAATTTGCAATAGTTTATTTAGATTTATGACTCTGGAATAAATTAAGTATCTTAATTCAAAATCGAATTGATTTCTTTCTCATATATATGAAAATGAAATAATGGTAAAGAATGTGATCGAGAGGGCAAATCAGTTTCTGCTGTCACATCTAAAATAATAGACTTGTAGAATATTCTTTGCAATTGCCTGACAATCAACTTGTAGAATATGAATGCATGCGTGTATAATCATCAAATTTCCTAACAGATTTTTATATTCATTGCTAATTATTGTATATTCTTTTGATTTTTTTTTTGTTTACATATGTCGGAAGGGAAACCGAACTCAGAGTCTATCTTAAATCGATTTGATGAATCTACCGTGATATTATGCATGTGGATTCCATAATCTTTTTGAATTTAAGTATTAGGGTAGACAATGGATCGCATGATGTTAGAAAAAAAAAATTATTATACAAATATAAAACAATTTATACTTCTTCGATTTTGATTAATTTTAATATATCTATGTCAGAGTAAATAACTTGACATCAGGGTAAAATACAGTGAGCGCACACAACCTTTTCTCTGTTCGAGGACTGTAGGACCATATAAAGAAGTCCAGTAATGTAGGCATCCACATCTTTCTCGATGTATTCTGATAATTTTTATTTGGAAGCCGGGCATTAATCATAATTATTTATTTATTTATTAAAAAAAATTGTCGAAACAAAAATGGACCCATATGTCGTTTTGGAAATACCAGGCTATAAGCATTGTCGTTTGGGGATTTTCGTCTGGTCATTTCAATGCAAATACCCAATCAAATCAACAGTTTGTCCTCCGGGTGCGGGCAAAATACCCGTCAAATATGCCAAACCACGAATGCATGAATATTCTGCCTTTGGTTTTAATTTTTAAAGGTGAAGACCGAAGATTCTCCGGCATGAATTTATAAAATATATAATTATCAAGCTTCAATTTATTGGTAATTTCTGTCTGCTTTTTGTGTGACATATATGGAGTTTTAAATTTTTAAACAATTTCAATCATAAGCAGCAGAATTATGGAGTTCGGATAAAAACAACATGGCCTCATTTGCAATTGCACGTAAGCAAAGCTGTAATTAACAATGTTTTCAAGCCGAATATGTCATTATTGTACTAAAATGATATATATATTAATCGTTATTATCGTACTATACGGAAATAGAAGGGAACGAGTAAATTTAAAAAAAAAAATTATTGTATTAGTTAATTGAGTTAATTTTTTCATTTAATAATTTAATTTATTAGTGAATGATGTTAATTATTAGAACTAAATAATTATATTTTACATATAATATATATATATATATATATAATCATGAGAGAAGGTAGAATCCGAACCTAAATAGTTTTATAAGATTTATAAAATCTTTAATCAACTGATCTATATATAATTCTTAAAAAATAATAATAAAAAAATATAAAAAGCAATTCACAATTTTGAATAAGTATCAATATGAATGCCAAAGTACTCAGTTAGGTAGTATAAACAAACTAAACTCATATTTTATGTGGTTGTTATGTTGTATTCCTGTATTTGTTTTGCTTAATCACCAATAATGATTTTAAATATGGCCATGATAGCTTTTAGTTGTAGTTGTTAAGATTCTAATTTTAATCTTAAATTATCGAGGAAAAAAATTCTTATACATAAGAAAATTTATTTATTTTTTAATTACTTAGGGCTTGAATTCAAAATTTTATAATATTAATTATTAGATCATTGAAACTTATTGATAAAAATATATTACGAGATAAATTCTATTTATTTTCATACATGGTGATTTGAAATTTAGAGACAAAAATATTTTGATTGAAAAAAAAGAAATTGCTTGATTCAATTGCCAAAGTAAGGAAAATAATTTTGAACGCCACAGTATTTGTAATTTTGTACTCGGAATTACAATTACAAATTACTTTCAATTTCTGTTACGTTCCTAATTTCCTGTGATTTTGCAATAATTCTATTATTTTTCAAGGAAAATTCCATCATTAATTTTTATTAGTAACGTTGATTAAAAATATTTAATATTTCTTGGTTACTTAATTTTTTTATATATAAAACATAGTTATATAATTCTAATAGAATTTAAATTGTAATTAATGAATTATTAATACTGTTCACTAATATTTTTTAATCTGTACTGGTTCTCTTTTTAATTTTACCGAATTTTTTCTCTATTCTTCTATGTCTACAATCACCGACTCCTTCAGCATCTACATCTTTGCCAGAGACTGGCGATTCTCAATATAATAAAAAAATTAACAATTATAATGAATAAAATAATTAATAGATCAAATAATTTGGAGAGTGGTTTTTTAATATATAATATGATATAAGAATCAAATATAATTAACAAACATTAATATTTAAATTAAATGTGACTTAATTATATGATAATTAAAAGTAACTAAAATTAATTTATTGGATAAATTTATTATTATTTATTTAATAATAATGAATCTAATTAAAAAATTACATGTATCGCACGTTGATGATTGGAAGTCTAGATGACTCTAGACAATAGTTTTTATTAATCTGAAAAATTAAAGTAATTAGGTTTTTCAGTAATAATATAAAAAAATCATTTTTTTTTTAAGGAACATCAAGAATAAAATCTTATCATTAAAATTGACGAGTCTAAATTAGAATTTTTAATATACACTTATCTTAAATATTTTTAAAAAAGATATATCCTTAATGGTTCTATCGGACACGCTCAACATTGAATCAAAACAGCAAGCAAAAAATTGACCACACTATGATGAGGTCTTGCCAAGATGCCTTGACGCGTTCGGCTTTTGTTCTTTTTCCAACTCTACGCGCCAAAAAGCGCCATGACTTTCCACAAAGACATACAACATCTACTTTAATTTGTTGACTTATCTTGACCTCTTTTCTTGATTTTTTTTTTTATATATATAAAAAAAAATTGCTTTTGTTTTCTTTCTAAATATGAAATTTGAATATTAAACTTAATTCTCTCGAGAAGTTAATTCAAAGGAAAAATATTATTTAAACATTAAAAATAACATTTAAATTTTATAACCACAGGATATAAGTCATCTATAACTCCATTAACTCCCTAAGGCATCCCCAATGTGTACCTCTAAATTTAAAGCCACTTTTACTCTAAAATTCAATTATTTCAATACCAAACATTATTTTATCTCTAATTCATTCACTACAAATATTATTTCAAAAAGAATATTTCTTAGAATATTCTATTTTCTTTGTTCTAATTTAATTTTCAATTTTTATGTTAACTTTTTTTCTATAATTAATATCGATAATTATTTTTTAATTTCTGATGAAATATTAAATATTTATTAATTTAATAAAATAATTATTTATTAATCTGATAAAAATTGTTTTTATTATACAATTTAATTAGAAACTAAAAAATTATTTTATTATGTAATTTAATGAGACATTAAAATTAATTTATTATATAATTTAATTAGACATTAAAAATTAATATAAAATACAATAAAACCAGTACAATTAAGCACAAATGTATAATATTTAATGTATTAAAACATATATTACAATAAATTAATAATTTCATTAATATTAAATATTAAAACAAATAAAACCTTACACAATAATTAAAATTAATTTATTATATAATTTAATTAGAACAATATATAAAATCGATTATTATACTATGAAAAGTATAATTAATTTTTAAAATTGAAAGATATATAAAATTAATTATTGTGTTATGAAAAAATATATGTATGGTCCCCGCTTTTGGAGTTATGAATAGTATAACTCCTAATTTGGAGTTACACTATTCATATCTCAAAAAATGGAGCAACATTTGGAGCTACTAGAGATGATTTGGAACAAATTTAACTCCAAATTTGGAGTTTTGAATTCACATTGGATATGGCCTTATCCTCTTCATATCCATATATGGGATAGCGTAGTTAAACCATAAGATCAATCATTAATTTTATATTTGGTTTAGTAATCTCATGATCTTACTAAATCCTTTGAAAGAGAATTTGTTAAAATTTACTTTTTCTATATATTTAGTAATCCTTATGTAATGGGATTATTAATTCCTATGTTATAAAATTATAAATTCTAAACTACCCTTGGATTATTATAGAGATTCTTTTTTGTAGTTACTCTTTTTTTTTTCTTTTTTAGGAAAACTTCTTAATTTTTTATAATAAATACAATAATATAGATAAATATATAAATTTAATAACGTAATATGACCGCTTATAATTTTCTAACTAGTGTAATTTTTTTAACGATTTTTAGTCATAAACAGAACATCATTTTACTAATAATTAAATTATTTTTTATTTTTTCTCTATAAATTAACACTAGTCAATAACATATATATATATACACACATACAAAACTTATAATAAAATTAGTGATTCAAACTCAAATCTAAAGTTAATATAGCAATGATTAACAATATATATTGAGAATGATAATAAATAAAATAAAAACTCAATTCTTTTAAATATGAGGCAAATGATATTTAAATAATTTACTTATTTTACTAATTTATCTCATTACTTAAATGCTTAACACACTCTTTTATAGAGTAAAAGATAATAAATATTTATAAATGTAAAATGTAAAATATTTTAAAATAAATATTAAAATTTTAAACGATATTTATTTAAAAAACAAAGAAAGTAAATACTTAATCTTTGTGAAACGATAATGTAAAATTACAAGAAATTTTCAGAAAATCAAAATTGAGCAATACAATTGGTAAAAATGTTTGAAAATTTAGATATATGTACCACCAATTTAATGAACAAATTTACGGTCAAAATATTAATATTGCCATTTTCATGGGAAAGTGAGAAAAACCGAACATTCTCGATCGAGACTACTGAATTTTGAAACTTCAACAAGATTTGTCCTAAATTAATATCCTTTTCATTTCTTTATTTGGGAGCAAAATTATTTAGAGAATAATTTAATTTGGCTTCTAAAATTTGATTGCAGAGGTGTTTAGGATTGTCCCGAACATTTCAAATATATTATTTGAATTTTTTCATTTAATTGACAGATTTTTTAAAAAAAAATTTATTAACTGTTTTTTTTAAATATGATTTTGAAAAAATATCTATCTATTTCTATAAAAAAAAATTAAAAAAATTAAAAATACTTTTTTTTTTTTTCAAAAACACCAAATTAACGGGCCCTACAACTAGAAGAATAATTACTTCCGTTAGGCTTGAGCGGGCATTAGTCCACTATAATTAATTTTGATTCAACTATTTTGACTGTTAGAAGATAAGATATAATACACCAGGTAAAAGTATTATGTTCACATTTCCTGAATTTTGTTCGGGGAATAAATTTTCTACGTACTCAAAATTACCAAAAACAAAAATGTTAATCGAATTAAAATATTTTTTTTATAATTATTAAATTTGAATTGAACATGCTTCCTCCTATACAATCCTAAAAAATTCAATTTCATAATAAAAATCTGAGAATAACTTTATCTAAGATTCAAATCAGAAATGAAATATTTTATAGGAGATCAATGCTAGTTAATTACTTTCTCTTTTATTATCTCTATTTTTTAAATACGTACTTTTATTTTTCATCGAAATTTGAAATTAAAATAATTATGTTTTTAATAGTTTAAGTAATGATTTTTTACTCTTTAAAATTAAATTAATTAACAAATTGACCTCAAAAAAATATATATATATATGAACGCCGTTAATCCGTAGATATTAGACTGTTGAGGCTTTGAATTATGGTGATGAATTTTGAGTTCTTAACTGAGGTCAACAACTAGTTTCTTACAATCCATAATGAATTAGAGCACTAATTAAATTTAATTAATTACCACTGCCGGCCAACGTGTCACTTTCCGTTATTATTACTACTATCCATTTATATAAAGAGAGAAAAATTCATTTCTATTTTTATATGTGAATAAAAAAAAGTACATTCATATGATTAAAATTATATATTTTGCTTAATATATACTTATATCAATTAGAGGTATTATCGTAATAATTAATAATAATATATATCAAATAAGATCATAATAAAAAAAATTGATAAGCAATTATATTTTTAAATGAAATTAGCTTTTCTTTTTTAGACAGATAAAAATTAATTTATATTTTTGGTATATTGATGGAGACTGTTTTCAGGCTAGCTGGTAAATTTTGTCTCCAGTGTGGAAATTCTTGGAAAGTAAATTAATTAATCCGATTGGACAATTTCATATACATTAAATTCAAAGTGAAAAAAAAAAAGAAGCCATGTTACGAAAAAGAATATAATGATTTGATGCTGAAATGATATAGAAACATATGCATGAATCTTAGCTCTCAAATTTTTTTTTACTAAGAACAACTATTGTATTAAAAATATGTGTTATTATTCAAAAAGAGTTGATGATTTGATACTGAATTTCCGGTCTAATCAAATGTATGAGTTTAAATTCTGAATATACAGTTACGTATCTTAAATACTTTTGAAGAAATAATTTATTACTTTTTAAGTTTTTATCTAAATTAATCGGACTAATTCTAGATATCATTAAAAAAAAAGATATATGTCAAGCGATAATTATGATATGATTTAGAAAATGTTATATTCTGATTAATTTTCTCAATTGTCTCTTTATGGCATTTTCTGCCATTCCATTTTAAAGCTTGTCAATGATCGGACTTTTTTTTTTTTTTCCAAAAAAAGAGAAATAATTTCATTAATTCAAATAAGTAATATATTTATAAAAATATAATTATATAAATTTATTAAAAATTATAAAAGATAAAACAATAAAAATTTTACAGTATCCAAGTTAATAATATAATAAATCGGTTTAATGCTCATAAATTTGATAATATTATAGTGATTAGAATACATATAATTTAAATTATGTAACTGATAATTATAGTCTAATTTGTTATATATGTTAAATTAATCGAATACGCTTTGTTCCGCATAAAAATAAAATGTCACAACAAGACGATATAAAACAAAATATTATAACAAAATGACGAAAAACCAAATGACGCAACAAAACGATAAAATTACAAAAAATAAAATAAATAAAAAACTCAATTTATATGAAAAAATTATTTATTTTAGAAATAAATTGATAAAAAAAAATATGCGAGTAAGTATTTCAGTCAAAGATTAAAAAAAAATAAAAATACTTCTCCTAGAGGGCTATAAAAAAAGGAATAAGAGAAAATTTTGAAAAAAAATAAGGCTAAGATTTTGGTTTGTATTGTCAATGATTGGAGTTAAAAAATATAAATTTTATGTCCGATAAATTCATTAAGAAGTATTTACGATCGAATTACTGCCAAACGGATAGACGTACAAGTATTGCGATTGTTGTTGGATGTTAAAAATAATTTTTGTAAATCTATTTCTTAAAAGTATATACTAAAAGTTTTTAAAATTTTAAAAATATATAAAAAAAATTTCTTAAATTCAATAAAAACCATAATTGATTAAGTCAATAGAGTCAAAAAAAAAAAAAGTTGTTGCTAACGAACAACTTGCTAAAATTATAAAATTACATGTAATTAATTTAAAGGTTAATATCAATTTATTAGGGTCCTACCCACCGCGTAATTGACAATACAACTTTCAATATTACCAATTATTCATTCCATATCTTCCTCTTATTATTTTTAAAATATCTATTTTCCACTATATATTGATTTGAGAATGTTTACCCCTCTCACGTGCATGGACATTACGACTCGTTCAACATGGTACGGTAAATTGAAGAGCTTAATTTTGAATTTAAAAGATAACAATTGTTCAGAAAGAATCTTGAACTTGCTCAGAAATCTTGCTGTTGAAAATAAAAATTTGAATTGAAAAAATGATCTTGAGTGAACTTAAAGAAAAATGATTTATCTACAAGAAAGTCTTAGACTTATGACTGTTTATTTAAAGAGAAAAAAGTTAATAAAAAAAAATCCCTGCAATTTACTTTTGCAATTATATTATAATATTTTTTAAAAGTTGTTGATTTAGAGAGTGTTTTAAATTGCTAATGAGCATTTTAAAAGTAAATTTTAAATTTTTTTGACTTAATTAACTGATTGTTTTTAAAAATTTTATAAACTGTTTTTTTTTTAAATATACTTCTATAGAAAGTATTTAATTACTTAATTATATAAAAAATATTTTTCAAAATTCAAAAAAGTTTTTTTTAACATTTTTCTAGAATGGAATGCCAAACTTAGTACCTTAAAATTGAATTGAAAAATTAATATAGAAACTGAGATGGTCTAATGAACTGAAGAAAACATTTTTTTATAAAAAAAATGAAGAAAAATTAAAAGAGACAAAATTATTACATGAATTTGGGAAATTTTTATTTAGCAGCCACTAGCTAGGAATCTTGAAATTCAACATCACTTGTACTTAAAATTCAGAGAAATATATTGTGAAATATTTTAAAATTAATAGAGTGAAGTTCACTTATTCATTAATATTTATTTTAATCTAAATTAATATATGAAGATTGAAATTATATAGTCTTTATTCATATATTTATATTTTAATTA
Source organism: Balakata baccata (assembly GCA_949630135.1). Lineage (NCBI taxonomy): Eukaryota > Viridiplantae > Streptophyta > Magnoliopsida > Malpighiales > Euphorbiaceae > Balakata > Balakata baccata. The sequence continues at coordinate 2,694 of CATIWF010012457.1, read as the reverse complement.
TTCTATTTCTATTTCGTCCCTCATTGTAAAAAAATTAATATATTACATCCCATATTAACTTTTTTAATTTTTTATTTCACGTATATTTATATCATGATATCCATGTATACTACCGAAAATTATTAAAGTTGTATACTTGCAGTATGTTGCTAAGTGCATATTAATAGAATATTTTCATAAAATTATTTATATTTAAACAAAATATACCATATAAACTATATTATATGAGATATTATTTTTTAAAATTATAAAATTTTCTTATTCATTTATTTAATCAATATATATCAAATAAAGTTAATCTTTTGACTGATGAATTTTGCCAAATGGTACCTTAATTATATAAATTATAATACAAAGATACCCCAATTGTGTAAATTGTAATAATTCAATACTCAGAGATTATTTATAGCACAAGAGTATATCAACTTTTATTTTACAACTAAATAATACTTGTGTTTTCGGCTATTATGGCTCATTTAGTATTGTGTTTGGAAAAAACATTTTTTGAAAAAATGATTTATATTTTTAACTTTTTTTAGTATTGAAAACTGTTTTTGGTAGATACAAATAAATATATGTTTTTTTAAGAAGTAGATTTGAAAAAAAAAAGTAATTTATAAAAAATTAAAAAAAGTAGTCAATTAAATCAAAAAATTCAAAACTTATTTTTTAAAATACTCAACAGCACTCTCAAATACTCTCTTAATTTCTCTAACAGAAATATAACATGAAATATACAGATAAATTTTAATAAAAATAAAATTAATTGTAATACTCAGTCAGTAAAATTGAAATTTATCTGATGTGAATATTATAGCTAATTTTATTTTTATTAAAATTTATCTGATATAAATATTTCATATCATATTTATGTTAGGAAGATTAACAGTCAAAGAAGGAAGTACTATTTAGTTATAAAATAACAATTGAGATATTTTTATGTTTCAAAATAAAAATTGAAATACTTTTATGTTACAAATAATTTTTGACATACTGAATTGTTACGATTTATATAATTTGAATATTTTTACATTACAAATAATTTTTCAGATACGGAAATTATTTCGAATTATATAATTATAATTTTGTTACCAAATTTGACTGACCCGATTGAAGTGACATACAGTACCACGGGTAAAAGAAAAATTAGAAGAAGAAACTTTCTTCCACACAAGAGCCGGGAAGTTGCCATGTAATGCCGTGTGTGGTTGGAATTTTTTTACTCCGCACATTTCACAGGCTTCTTCTCTTCTTCTCCCTCTCTTCATCTTGTTCTTCCCAGAAACCTTGCCTATAAATTCATCCATCAACTTACAGAAATTTGAGCTTTGCCCTCTCTCTATGTAATTATCATCACTTATAATTAACAGTACTGCGTGCAATTAGGTTATAATTAGACACGAATATCTAATTATAATTAGGTTTGTTATGGCAGAATTAGCACCTGGGATTCGTTTTTACCCTACAGAGGAAGAGTTAGTCTCATTTTATCTGCATCATAAGCTAGAAGGAAAGAGTGACAACTTGAATCGAATTATGGATCGTGTTATTCCTGTTCTTGATATATACGAGTTCAGTCCATGGCAACTCCCACGTAAATTTATACATACAACATTAATTTTACTCGTTTGTCTATTATTTAATTAATAATTTCATGCTTTTGTTGGTTTGTAATGGTTTTAGCAGAAATTGAGGTTAGGTTTAATTTATGTTTGAAATGGATGCAGAATTCTCAGGAGAGTACAACCATAGAGATCCTGAACAATGGTTCTTCTTTATACCAGGACAAGAAAGTGAGGTCCGAGGAGGAAGGCCAAAGAGACTCACCACTTGTGGATATTGGAAAGCAACGGGTTCCCCTGGTTACGTTTACTCTTCCGATAATCGATTCATCGGAGTTAAAAGAACCATGGTTTTCTACAAAGGCAGGGCTCCCAACGGAAGAAAAACCGAGTGGAAAATGAATGAATACAAAGCTCTTCAACCAGCTGATTCATCATCCTTTTCCAACCCTACACATCCACAGGTTGCAACATGTTACATGGAAGTTCTTTGCTAGACTCGATCAACCACGTTTTTTTTAATATATATATATAAATTAAATATATATCATTACATAATTGGATTAATCAATGAATGATGTGATAAACTGAGTTCGTCTAAAAATTTTTCCGCATTATAACTGTTATGTCGACCATCAATCTATTAAATATGTTAATCTTAATTAGTATCTGATGATGTTTTTTGAAATTAATATTTTGGGCAGTTAAGGCAAGAATTCAGTGTGTGTAGGGTGTACAAGAAATTGAAATGCATAAGGTCGTTCGACAGGCGGCCAGTTGGAGTGGAGATGGGGCAACAAAGAGCTCGGCAAGTTCATGGTGATCAACGTGGAATAAGAGAAACTCAGCAAGAAGTTTCAATGGCGGAGAGAAGAAATTCAGCTGATGAGATGAAGAGTTCATCTTCAGGAGACTGTGGCCGTGGCTATCATCCCTATCAAATTGGGGAAGGAAGCAGCATGGCAATGGCTATAAACTATCTTGAACCTCTTTTTGATTTGGACCAATTGGAAAATTGGTGTTCTGGTGGGAAGGATTTTTAGCTCAATCTACTTCTGCCTCAGTAAGAAACTAAGTAGAATCTGCCAATAAGCTGAAATGAGGTTTAGCATTATCAAATTAATAAAAATCA
>CATIWF010012447.1:0-14287 GCA_949630135.1 Balakata baccata | reverse complement strand
ATTTAGATATTAACATAATTACACATGATAGGAATCTCATTATCATGATCCCATCATGATTTCCTTCATGCTATGTTTCATATCATGGACTTTCATTAATCAGTTTAAGATCTATATCAATTCATATGCGAATGAATACTAGTTTACTGAAAGAATATCTTTATGAATGTGTACACTAAGTGCTGAAGTGATTGCCTTTTGTGCACATCTCTAACAATCTCCCAATTGCATTAAAGTCAATCGCCATTATACATTATATTATAGTCAAGGATATGACTATCATATTCCTTTTGGGGTTTTGGTCTAGTGACTTGATCAGATATTTTCTGATCGATGGAACTCTCTCTCATTAAATCACTGTAACCTCCTTGGTTGTCCATACATGCATTGTCACATGCATTTCATTTGGACATATTCATTTTATAAATGTCATTCACATGAAACACATGCATACGTAGGGATTTTAGCTAGAATGTGTTCACGAGGTAAACTTGCTACGGGTCAGTTTATCGTAAAAGGGAGCAAGTCATACGTGTTTAGTTATAATTTAAATAAGGACACAAGAAATTGAAAATGAAATTAAATAAAATGATTAAAATTGAAATAAATGAAATTTGGCATAGTTAAATTATTTTGATTGGACAATTTGACTAGATAGTATTTTTGGCAATACGTACATGTAAATATGTAGAGAAAATAATAAAAATGAATAAAATAATTAAATAAATTAAATATTAATAAATCAGAAAAGTTAAAAAAAAAAAGAAAAAAAAAGAAAAAGGAAGAAAGGATAAGGCAAGGCATCTTTGGCTTATCCATTGCTGCCTATTCTGCCTTTTCACACAATTTGAAGAGCCATTTCTCCCTAGCCCGTTTCTTCTTCTTCTTCTTCTCCCATATGAGCCTTCATTTCTTCATTGTTTCACTTAAGTTTTATTGTAAATTCAGCTGTTGAAAGTTTGTTCTTAGTAAGTAATCACCTCTTCTTCTTTAAGTGTTCATTATGACTGATTAGGGTATGTAACAAGCAGTGTTTGGCAACTCGATTTTGAAAGCCATAGAGACTGATTCTGGAAAGGTGTCAAACATAACACTTGTAGCTTGATGTCTTAGGTTTATGGATATATGAATAGTTTTGCATGATTTGGTGCCTGTGGAAAGATATTGGCATCGGACTAGTACTGATTCAATTGAGGAACCTAGCTGAATCATCTACTGTTTTGATTCTGTTTCTATATGATTGAGTCAATAATTGATGAAACTCAAAACATGAAAGTTGTAGATATATATGTTATCTATTGCATACAAAATTTGAGGACCAGATTATAGGTGGATGTTGAGTTATGGGCAAACGAGTTATGCCTGTTCCATATTTGAGCTGCCTGCTTAGTGTCCTGTGTAGGTCCAATCAGTTGTTTGCCAATTTTGAGCTTCTTATAGACATAATCTATAAATGATCCAAAAATGAAAGTTCTAGGTACATGTCATAGCTAAATTTTAGCACAAATTTCACCTCAAGCTAAGAAAATAGGGTGTAGTTGATTTTTGTGGCACCACTAATCCAGCAGAGGCTGAGACTTGGTTAAAGAGAACTCAGAGAATATTGAATATGATGAAATGTGTTCCTGAGGAAAAATTTGATTATGCAGTGTCTTTGCTCTAGGGTAATGCATATGAATGGTGGAAAACAGTTCCTGATAGTGATGTACAGCCTCCTATTCTTACTTGGGATGATTTTATCAGGGAATTTCAAAATAACTACATGTCAGATGCATATAAAGATGAGAAAAGGAGAGAGTTCCTGAATTTAAAGCAAGGAAACATGACTATGGCAGAGTATGAGGTACAATTTAATAAACTTTCTCACTATGCCACCTTTATGGTCTCTACTGAAAGAGACAAATGTAGAAAGTTTGAAGAGGGCCTCAAATATGAGATCAATAATAGAATCATAACTACTAATCTCGATAGCTATACCAGACTTAGAGCTACAGTAATTAGGGCTAAGAGGTTGATGAAAGTAGTTGCAGAACAACAATCTAGAAAGGCAGTAAGAGAATTTCCTGCATAGTCTAGTAGGAGACAGGGAAAGAGGGGTAGATTCTTACCTCCACAGTTTAGTAACAGGGGTACATATCCAGGCTCTAGAGGTCGAGCTGCAACTTTATTTTATTCTGGTAGAGAACAGAGTCGGTATATAGAGCAGAGGCCTACTTGTATCCATTGTGGGAGACAGCATACAGGGGAATGCAAAATGCTCACAGGAGCATGTTATTTTTATGGGTCATTAGATCATATGTACAGAGAGTGTCCATAGAGAGCTAGATTAGGAGATAATGGCAGCGGCAAAGGAATATCAGAGACCACAGTGGAGGCATCCAGAGTAGCACAACGTAGAGCCAGAGGTAGAGGCTGGACTGGTGCAACAGGTAGAGGTGTGACTAGATATGAGGGTCAGAGTTCCAGACCTCCCACACAGGCCAGAGTCTTTGCCATGACTAGACAGGAGGCTGTTGATGCTCTAGAAGTTGTCACTGGTAATATTTTTATTTATGATGTACTAGTATATGCATTGATAGACCCAGGTTCCAAGCATTCATTTATTTCATCACATATGGCATCTAAATTGCACCAAAAGCATGAACCCTTGGGAACTGGCATAAATGTGAGTACTCCACTGGGAACAATAGTAGTTGTGAACAATGTATGCCATGACTGTTTAATACGCATTAATCAAGCTAAATTGCAAGCTGATTTGATTTTATTGCCACTGTATGAATTTGATGTAATACAGGGAATGGACTGGCTAACTAAACATCATACGATAGTGAATTGTTTCACTAAGAAAGTAATTTTAGAGTCTCCAAATCAGGCGAGAGTTGTGTTTCTGGGTGAAAGAAAACTTGTACCTGCATGTTTGGTGTCTGCTATAAAGGCATTTAGAATGATCAAGGGTGGATGTGAGACATATTTAGCACCTGTGACTGGCACTAGAACCACCAACAGTTCACTTGAAAATATACCAATAGTGAATGACTTTTCAGATGTATTTCCATATGATCTACCTAGATTACCACCCACTAGAGAGATAGAGTTCACTATTGATTTAGTATCAGGGGCAGCACCAATATCAGTACCACCCTATAGAATGGCTCTAGTTGAGTTGAAAGAATTGAAGACTCAATTGCAGGAATTACTTGACAAGGGGTATATTAGACTTAGTATTTCACCATGGGGTGCACCAATGCTTTTTGTTAGGAAGAAAGATGTTACCATGAGATTGTGCATTGATTACAGACAACTGAATAAAGTTACAGTTAAGAACAAATATCCACTGCCTAGAATTGATGATTTGTTTGACCAATTATAGGGAGCCCAAGTATTTTCCAAAATTGTCTTGAAGTCAGGCTATTATCAACTAGGGTTTTCGAACCAGATATGGACACCATGAATTCTTAGTCATGTCATTTGGGTTGACTAATGCTCCAGCTGCATTTATGGCACTAATGAATAAAGTATTTCAACCATATCTGGATAAATTTGTCATAGTATTTGTTTATGATATACTGGTGTATTCAAAGGATAAAGAGGAACATGAACAACATTTGAGAGTTATACTACAAATTTTGAGGGAAAAACAATTATATGCTAAATTGAGTAAATGTGAAGTTTGGTTAGATCATGTGGTATTCCTTGCACATATGGTATCAGGCAGAGGCATAGAGGTAGATCCAAAGAAAATAGAGGCCATAGTAAATTGGGAAGCTCCTAAGAATGTTGTAGAGGTATGTAGTTTTCTGGGTTTAGCTGGGTATTATCGCAGATTTGTTGATGAATTTTCATTGATTGCTATGATTAAATTGCTAAAAAAGAATGTGTCATTCAAATGGACTCTAAAGTGTCAATGTAGTTTTGAAGAACTAAAACACAGGCTAACTTCTACATTAGTGTTAGCTATTCCTACAGACATAGGAGGGTTTACAGTATACAGTGATGCTTCACACCAGGGCTTAGGATGTGTATTAATGCAGCATGATAATGTGATAGCTTATGGATCTAGACAGTTGAGACAATATGAAATGTCATATCCGGTGCATGATTTAGAATTGGCTGCAGTTGTATTTGCATTGAAAATTTAGATACATCATTTATATGGTGAGACATTCCAGATATTCACAGACCATAAGAGTTTGAGTTATCTACTGACACAAAAGGAATTAAACATGAGACAAAGGCGATGGTTAGAGCTACTAAAAGATTATGACTGCACAATTGAATACCATCCAGGAAAGGCAAATGTTGTGGTAGATGCATTAAGCAGGAAGTCCAGCAGCAGTATAGCTCACTTACAAGCAATTTCTCTTCCATATTTGATTCAGCTTCAGTCTATGAATGTTGAATTAAGTATGCATGATAGTGGGTCACTGATTGCAACCTTCAGGTTAGACCTATACTAATAGCAGAATTAAAGAAGCACAGGGTAGAGATCCTCAATTGCATGAGAAAATTGAAATGGCAAAGCAGGGAAAAAGCAAAGACTTCCATTTGTAGAATGATACATTGATGTTAAAATCATGCATGTGTCTTCCAGACGTTGAAAACCTACGCCAAGAAATATTGGAAGAGGCACATAATAGACCATATGCAATTCACCCAGGGATGATGAAGATGTATCACAATTTAAGACCTCATTATTGGTGGCTAAGGATGAAGAAAGACATAGCGGAATATGTTTCTAAATGCCTAACATGCCAGCAAATTAAAGTGGATCATCAAGCTCCAGTAGGTAAACCACATCCACTGGCAATGCCAGAATGGAAATGGGAGAAAATAACAATGGAATTTGTTTATGGATTACCAAGAACTCTACGGAAGAATGATGCTATATGGGTAATTATTGACAGATTAACTAAGTCAACACATTTTCTACCTATCAGATGGGGATGTATACTGGAGAGTTTAGCAAAGTTATATGTCAAAGAGATAGTCAGATTACATGACATTTCATTATCCATTGTATCTGATAGAGATTCACGATTTACTTCAATTTTTTGGATGAGTTTGCAAAATATATTGGGAACAAAATTGAATTTCAGTGTTGCATTTTATCCGCAGACAGATGTTCAATCATAGAGAACTATACAGACATTAGAGGATATGCTCAGAGCATGTGTTATGGAGTTCAAAGGATCTTGGGATGAATATGTGGCACTAATTGAGTTTGTATACAATAATCAATATCACAGCAATATCCAGATGGCACCATATGAAGCATTATATGGCAGAAAGTGCAGAAGCCCAATTATTTAGGATGAAGAAGGTGCACGAGCAATTGAAGGACCAGAAATGGTACAGGATACAGTAGACAAGATTGGGATAGTCAAAAGTAAACTCAAGGCAGCATAAGACAGACAGAAGAGCTATGTCAATCAACACAGAAGGGAAATGGAATATGAGGTAGGCAGAAAGGTATTTCTCCAAGTGTCACTATGGAAAGGAGTAATCCGATTTGGTAAGAAGGGCAAACTGAGTCCACGGTACATAAGGCCTTATGAAATTCTTGAAAAGGTTGGACCATTAGCATACAGGTTAGCTTTACCACCAGAGATGGCTCAAATTCGTAATGTGTTTCATGTCAGTATGTTAAGAAGATACAGATCAGACCCAACACATGTACTTAAAGATCAAGCCATTGAGATTGCAAATGAGATGAGCTATATAGAAGAACCAAAACAGTTGAGAAAGAGAGAAATACCCGTAGTCAAAGTATTATGGAGAAACCACTCACAGGAAGAGGCAACATGGGAAACAGAAGAGAATATGGAAAGACAGTACCCATACTTATTTCCAGGTATCAAATTTCGAGGACGAAATTTTTAAAAGGAGGGGAGAATTGTAACATCCTCGACTGTCCATACATGCATTGTCACATGCATTTCATTTGGACATACTCATTTTATAAATATCATTCACACAAAACACATGCATACGCAGGGATTTTAGCTAGAACGTGTTCACGAGGCAGACTTGCTACGGGTCAGTTTATTGTAAAAAGGAGCAAGTCGTACGTGTCTAGTTATAATTTAAATAAGGACACAAGATATTGAAAATGAAATTAAATAAAATGATTAAAATTGAAATAAATGAAATTTGGCATAGTTAAATTATTTTGATTGGATAATTTGACTAGATAGTATTTTTGGCAATACGTACATGTAAATATGTAGAGAAAATAATAAAATGAATAAATAAATAAATTAAATAATTAAATTAATTAAATATTAATAAGTCAGAAAATTTAAAAAAAAAAAGAAAGAAAAAAGAAAAAGAAAGAAAGGATAAGGCAAGGCAGCTTTGGCTTATCCATTGCTGCCTATTCTGCCTTTTCACATAATTTGAAGAGCCATTTCTCCCCAGCCCGTTTCTTCTTCTTCTTCTCCCATAAGAGCCTTCTTTTCTTCATTGTTTCACTTAAGTTTTGCTATAAATTCAGCCTTTGAAAGTTTTTTATTGGTAAGTAATCATCTCTTCTTCTTTAAGTGTTCATTATGACTGATTAGGATCTATCACAATCAGTGTCTTGCAACTCGATTTTGAAAGCCATAGAGATTGATTATGGAATGGTGTCAAACTTAATACTTGTACCTTTATGTCTTAGGTTTATGGATATATGAATAGTTTTGCATGATTTAGTGATTGTGGAAAGATATTGGCATCGGACTGGAACTGGTTCAATTGAGGAACCTAACTGAATCATCTACTGTTTTGATTCTGTTTCTATATGATAGAGTCGGTAATTGATGAAACTCAAAACATGAAAATTGTGGATATATGTATTATCTATTGTATACAAAATTTCAAGACTAGATTATGGGCAGATGTTGAGCTATGGGCAAGAGAGTCATGCCTGTTCCATATTTGAGCTGCCTGCTTAGTGTCCTGTGTAGGTCCAGTCAGTTGTTTGCTAATTTTGAGCTTCTTATCGACATAATCTATAAATGATCCAAAAAGTTCTAGGTACATGTCTTAGCTAAATTTTGGCACAAATTCACCTTAATATGTTGTCTATATTGTGAGTGATGGCCTTCGTAATTCAGACTAGTCCGGATGACAGCCCTGTTTCTAACTAGTCATAATTACCCTACCATATGAGGATATTAGAGGCAGAATTGATGAAAGTTGTCACCATAAAAAACGTTTCATATTAACATATTTATGTTCATACAAAGTTTCATACAAATATGACTTACAAGTTGTAAGATATGAAGAAGCAAAATTGGTGTCCCAAAACTGCCTATGGTCAAAAACAGGGCGGAGAACAGAACATGTTTATAAATTGCATAAAATATTACACCATGGTCGTTATGAAATTTGGATATGTTATAGCCCTACATGTTAGCTTTAATTAGAAATAAGAATTGTACAAATGGGGCAAGAATAGAAAAAGTTATAAGCTACGGAACACATGAAGGTCACACTGCCATTATACCAAACCCTAGTTAGTGATCCATAAAATGCATATTTCAATTTGCTTAAGTTTCACTAAGTTTATTTAGCTACCAATTGACCAAGTATATATTTAATTAGGTCCACAGTATATTGCAGAGCCTCAAGGAAGTGAAAGACAATAAGATAGAGGCTTAGTAGCAGAAGAAAATGTGAGTTTAATTATCAAATGATTTCTTTGTTACGTGCTAGGTGTAATGTGACTTGATTTGCTTTATTTGAATTATATGATTGCTATGATATGGCCAATGAGATTGTATTGAATGTAAAGTACATGTTTGGATTACATGTATAGGTTTTCTTTATATAAGCAAAAGTTGCCTAAAATGTATAATGATTGTTGCATATGCATATGGACATAAAAGGCATTGTAACTAGCTAAATAGCATTGTAAAGCAAAAGAAGAGGCCTATGGCCTAAGCAAATGTTCAAAAGCAAAAGAAGAGGCCTATGGCCCAAGCAAATGTTCAAAAGCAAAAGAAGAGGCATATGGCCTAACAAATGTGCAAATGTTACAAATGATCAAGCTAGCTAGCTAGCTAGCAAATGCAAATGTTCACATGGAAACCCGAGACAATGTTTGTTTAGCTTGGTCACAATAAAAGAAAATGACATAAGCATAAGTAAATGAAATGTTTACATGATTTAATATTATTTATATTCATATGATATTGATAAATAGAATGACATACAAAATGTGTACGACTGACTTATTATTACTTTAGAAAGCTTTTGATGATTATTCTCATTAAGTTGTAACTCATCAAATTGCATCATTTTTCAGGCAAAGAAGAGTAATTAGCTCATTTTGGAGGTGCATACTATATAGAAGACATGGATCACAAGTCACCAGCTGAGCCTCACCAATCTCTCTCCTTATATTTCACATATGTATAGGGACATGACTTTTATGTTTTGGACTGTATATTTGTACACGCATAATATAGTGAATACGCAGTGATGTGATATATATATTATGCATATAGTCAAGCTGGTATGCTTTGCTGAATTGCTAAATGCTACAAAGTGAAATGTTATATGATTCAAAAAGAAAATTTATCCCTCATTATAAACAGGACTATGTCTAATATGATATAAGTATAAGTGATATCCATAGGTATAAGGTGTTACAATCACATCTACCATTGATTTCTGAAATCAATTGATAAGATTGAGTATATGTTTAGACCTTTTTGATGAGACCATGATTCCTTTGCATATGCAGTGGCTATATTGTTATTCCAATCATATTGGATTTACAATAATAGGAATCACTTCTAACTTGTGATGAATTACCTTTTCAAATCGCTTCCTCAGCTGCCTTGGAAGCTGTAATGTACTTTCAGTTGTGGAATCATCACTTATCATCTGTTTAGAACTTTTCAAATTCACTAGACAACTATTTAATGCAAATACTTAGCACGATTAGGATTTCGAGTTATCCTTATCGAATTGGATATTGGCATCTATAATCCTGTTTACCTTAAGCTTACTATCTCCTTAAACTAAGAATATATCCTTAATCCTTCTCAAGTATTTAAGGATGTTCTTGACAGTCACCCATAAACCCTTGATGGGATAATGTTGATATCCACTCATGACACTTATAGCTTGATATCCATTGAGCCTAGTACACAACATAGTACTTAATGAATCCAATACCCTAGGCTTGTGTAATCTCATCCATGCTAGTCTATTTGTCTTAAGACTTTGGACATAAGCACTTAGAAATAGTAATCCTATTGATCATAGGAATAGATCCTCTCATAGACTACTCTATGCTAACCACTTAGATCTATCTCTATAGATCTTAATCCTCTTTTGGCATGTTACTTTTAAAATCCTTCTTGGAGAATAATTATTTTGGAGTAACAAATTGACTAACTTAGAAAAGAGAGATCATTTCCTACTAATAGTATGTCTTCCATATACTTCACTAGGAACAAAATGGCACTTCCACTAACCTTCTTGAAAACATATGAATCATCCACATATTATTAGAAAACAAACTCTTTGATTACCTTATCAATTAGATGTTTCAACTTCCTAATGTTTGCAGTAATCCCTCAATGGATTTTGCAATTTGTATCATGTTTCATCATCCTCAGATATGAATCTCTTAGGTTATGTTATGCACACATCTTAAGTTAGATTTCTAAAATGAAACTTGTCTTCATATCCATTTGAAAAATCTCATCACAATGAGTAGCAATAACTAAGAGTAACATGATGGATTTAAGCATAGTATATGGAGTAAAGAGTCTTGTCAAAGCCAACCTTTATGTTTAACAATGTCTTTTAACTACCAACTCTAGCTTTATAGGCAACTGCATTACCTTCCATATTAGTCTTCTTCTTGAAGACCTGCTTGCATCCAATGGGGTTTTATCCTACTAGGTGGGTTAACCAAAGTCCATACTTAGTTTATAGTAATGAAATCCGTATCGACTTATGACTTATGGCCTTATTCATATTTTAAACTGTTTAAACTCTCTTCATAAGTAGTAGGCTCATTATCCTCTATAAGCAATATGACCTTTTGTTCACTTATAAGAGATCGATATCTCTTAGGAATAATCCACATCCTACTTTGTCAATTGATTTATGTCTAGTTGAGCATATATTTGAACTTCATCAAGTTCATTCTTACTCTCACTATCTTATTATAGAAGAAACTCTTTTCTTGGAAGATTGTATTGTTTGAAACAAACACTTTTTGCTTCAAACAGTGGTACAACTGATAACTAAATGAGTCTCATTAGTTATCCCATATATAGACATAGGTTATATTGAGCTCTCAAGTGATCCAACATTATATACTTCTTTTGAGCAGAATAATCCTACACTTTCATTTATGAAAGAACATGTTTTATGTTAGTTCATATCTTATATGGAACAACATCAACTGACTGATAAGGTATTATGTTTATCACACAAACATAATCCCATGTGCATAGCCATAAAAGGAACTTTAAGGAATTTTAAAAGCTTATTATATACCTTACCATGTCTAACAAGGTTCAAGTACTTCTTTTAGCCACATCATTATATTATGGCATATAAGATATGGTTCATTCAGATAAAATCTTATTATTTTTTATATGACATTGAAACATTTAGCTTAAGTATTATTTCACTTAGGAAATGAGATTCACATGATTCACAATCAAATGACCCCAAGTTGTCATAACTTATCATGTTATTCTCTTTTATATACCGAAGTTAACAATGCCATAATATATGGTTTCGGTTCTTCAACTCTTTAAATTTAATATAGAGGATAGAATCAAGCATTTCAAGATTATAAACTCTACTCCATAATGTTTTAGTTTTATAAGGAATATCAATTGACCACATAGAGCAACAATTATTCTTAATAGTCAAATGAAAAACATTTGTTCTACGAAACAAAAGTATATTCTTTATTCATAAACTAAAACAGAATTGCAATTGTTTAAACCTTTAAACAAGCTTACTAGAAAGTGTTGAAACTTAAGCTTCTATAGCTATTGCAGTAACTGTTGCTATATGGCCAATATGCACAGTTTTAACTCTCCTTTCTTAAGCTTTCTATTGTTTCTTTAGTCTTGCATATCTAGTATATGTGAGACAAACATGCATTATCTAATACCCATGTGTTATTATAAGAAACAATGTTATCTTCTTTATCAAATTTACTTAAAGTAGAAGGTGCGTCTATATGCCTTCTCTTCTGCTTCTTAAAAAACTCAAAATAAGTTTTGTTATTCCATTTCCATTTTTCAACTCTTGCTATAATGGAAGTACCTTTTAAGATGTCTCTCTACTTTTTTCCTTTTATCTAAAATGCATGTTACATTTTAGATCTCCTTTCTATCATTTTGGAGTGGTAAAGCAATTTAGATATCTCATATCACTCAGCGTGAGCTTATTTATTGGCCATCTCTCTAAGATGCTACATAATGGTTTTGCATCCATTTTATGTTACTTTTGAAGTTTGAACAATTTAGGACAAATCCATTGTTATTAAAGTACTTCTTGTATGCAAATTATTCATAATATTAGCATCTCAAGCATTAAGGGAAGGAAAATAGCAATTCTGAGACTTTGGTGAACTTTTGGATTTGAGAACCATTCTTAGTTTTATGCCTGTCAAGGAAGCTTAAGTTAGTCAAAATGTATGACTCATGATTACGCTTATTCACATTGAATAATATGATTCTAAGAACCTAGATGCAAAGATTGAGATTATATAAGTGTGTACATGAATGAATGCATTATATTAGATCTTTAATAAAACGCATTATCACTCCCACTATTTTATTGCGAACCCATGGCCCTCACTATGGATTTGGGAGCACTTATATGTAAGTCGTCCTAGTGGGTCGATATCTAATGTGCTAAGAATGACATTAAGGCAACTCAATAAATCATCCTTAGTTTAATTGGTAGGTATCTGATTCATACCAATTGTATATCCTTGCAACTATCGAATCTTGTGTTATCAACTCTTGATATGTGTACATCTCATGTACACTTACCCAACTTCACCTCTAATACTCATTGACCTTGGCGCAAATCTAACAAATCAATGATATTAGTTAAGTCTAACCTATTAATCATGAAATCTTAATTTCAATGGTTCAAACTGTTAGAAAAGTGCTCTAAAGGCAATCACCTTTAGCACTTATTGTACATATTTATTTAATTAATAAAAGGCATTTTCATTAATTTGGTATTCATTTGTCATATGAATTGATATTGATCTTAAATCAATTAATGAAGTCCTTGATACATAACATAGCATGAAGCAAATCATGATGAGATCATGATAATGAGATTCTTATCATGTTTAATTATGTTAGCATCTAAATTATCCCTAGTTATAGGATTAATGAGACGGGACCTTATTAATCCGGATAGACTAGCACATGTTATATTTCCTTGATTGGATCAAGTAGTAGATCTCATAATTTGTAAGCATGAGATGTTTAGAGTTAACATGTGGATGCTTGCTAAGAGTAGCCAAGTACATTAGATGTTTTTCTATGAGACAATTATATGGATATTCTATTCAAATGTCAATGATAGTTTCATCATAGCAATGGTGCAAGTATCCTAAGACTTGAGGTACTCAAGGATATCTTGGATACTGATTCTGTACTTTGACTCTATTCTTTGTTGCATTATAGAGGTTGCTCATATGGTGGTGATTGGGTACAACTTGAGGTATTCGAAGGTAATTAGGTAGCCAACAAAGGATTCACTACTCTAAATAGAGGGAGTGTATACCCATGGCTACTTGTCAAGACATTGCTCAAGAATCTCTGGCTATAGTGGAAATGTCATAAAGATGGTCTTTAGTGACATATCTAATAGAGTAATGAGTCTTAAGGATAAGACCCAACATCACTTGGGCTAGGTGTGACATAGTCAGTCTAGCAGGAATTGACACATTGTCCATACTCTGAATCAAGTGGGGTATAGAATGGTGAAAGGATAAATTGCACAGAAATTGTTTATGGAAAGGTTTATAGTCAAACCATTGACTTTCTAGTTAATTGGGGGTCATGATGTGTTGTTAGATACCGCTCATGACTTGCTTAAATTAATTGATAATTTAAATAGCCAATATAACTGGAAACCTAATGGGTCATACGCTTTGTAGATGTAAAGAATGAGTAAATTGGTTTTGGATGAGATCTAAAAATATGAAAGTATTACTTCGAGTCGGTTCACGATAAGATCGTGGGAAAAAAAATCACTTAGGGAGTTGAGGGGCCTGCTGGCTTGGCAGGCCAATAGGCCCAGCCGGGTGCGCAGTAGCTCATAAATGCTCCTTAATTGGCCAATTGATGGCCATTATATGTATGTCCCCTAATTTTCTCCTTCTTAATTTTTGGTCAATGAAACTGATATTCTTTTGGATCTAAAAGACCCCAAAAGATAAAAAAATTGACAAGAAAAAATTTTTGGGAGAATTAATTTTTCTCTTAAAGAAACACATATCATTGCTAGTACTTTGAGGTGTGATCAAGCCATCTCCCTAGTGGTTTTATTTTGTTCTTCTTTATGTGGATATTGTTAGAGACAATCCTAAATTGGATTGTTGCAGTTTGCTGCAACCCAATATGGCGAGAAGTTGAAGAAAAATCAAGAAATTATAAATGTATAATTTATAATTTTGCATTGTTAAATTAGTTTTAATTGATACAAGTAGAATCTTTTGATTCAGGTTTTGAAAAATTTTATTTTTCACTGTATAATATGCATTAGATACATGTTGAAAACCCTTCATTGGTAGTAGAGTCTTCTTGTACCTATTAAAATTAATTTTAATTTATGGTGCAATTGGATTTCATGGTTTTGATGATTTTGGATCTTTTGATTTGTAAAATTGAAATTAATTTGTAAAATTTGTTTTACATATTTTTCTTCATATGATTTGATCATGAGATGATTGAGGATGATTATATTGATTGAAAAATGGTTTGAATATGATTCAAATAATTAATTTCAAACTTATTACAAAATTGTTGAAAATTGTATAGTTGATGAACATGTGATGTTGTTTGGTTTAATTGTTGTGGCTGTTTATATTTTTCTTGTAATTTGATTATGGAAAAATTATTTAGATACATTGAAAATGTGTTTAAGCCTTTGGAAGTGTCCAATAATTAATTAAAAATTGTTTTAATTAATTTTTCAAACAAACACCAAAATGAGATTGTTTTAGGTGCTCGACAGGACTGTTTTGTTTAATTTTTTTTGTATGTGAATATTTCATTTCTAGCACCTTCAA
>CATIWF010012446.1:0-10199 GCA_949630135.1 Balakata baccata | reverse complement strand
TTTGAGTCTATTATTGACATGACCAACCGGCTCCTTGCTATCATCAACAACTTAAGAAAGGTTGGAAAGCACCTTAAGCTTGAACACATCAATAATAAATTTTAAGAAGTCTTCCCATCAAGGAGTATGGGTCAAGAGTTGTCGCTATTGAGAAGGCCAATGAAGATTTAAGTAAAATGTCCACTGATATGCTCATTGGTAAGCTTCTCACTCATGAGATGGCATTGGCAAAAGACAAGGGAATGGAGGTTCAAAAGGAGAAGAAGGCCTTAGCTTTCAAAACTTTAACTTTAAAGTATTATGAAGATGAAAGCTCTAGCCAAGAGGAAAAAGTAGTAGAGAAGATAGTGATGAAGAGATTGTCAACTTTATGAGAAGATTAAAGCTTAAAGAAAAGAAAAGGTATGTTAAGGCTAGCACCTAGCTCAATATTTGTTAAGGCTTCAATGGAACTTCAACATCATCATCTCCACCTAGCTCAATATTTGTTAAGGCTGGCACTCCACAAACCTCATTCATTGAGGTAGTTGGCTCTAAAGCCAAAAGCAAGGCATACACCAAAACCACTACTCAAAATAAGAGTAGTAAAAGCTCACATGGTCCAAAAAGAAAACCTCAAAAGACTGATTATGCATTTTTGTATAAAAGACATGCACATAAGGTTACATATATCACATAACACTGTGTTTGCTCACATTCACATTCTTTTCATGTTGTGAAACCAAAACCACATGTAAAGTGGCAAGAAATATTTAAGTCCAAGCAATGCCACTACTGTATGAGATTTTGGTACATAAACAAGCATTGTTTTATAAGGAAGGCTCATTGGAAATCTTCTAGAGCTAACCCCTATAGACCTAAATTTAAATGGGTACCAAAAATTATTTGATTCATTTGTAGGTTGCCCATAAGTGGTCAAAAGCACATGTTCAACAAAATATCTTCTCTCAAATGATCAACCCCATTAAACTCAAACTTGGCATAAAGTAAGAGGGAACTACTTAAATAAGAGATCACAAGAGAAGAATTAAATCTCTATGAAAAAGTGCTTCAAGATCATGGAACGGTCTTTACATCAATAAGCATTCTCTAAACTCTATTGACCATATTGCTTAATCCTTTTTTAATCTTCCTTCTTTTTATGCCCTTAATGATTGATCATATGTTACTTACTTATATTCTTTTTTATCTTGCCAAAGGGGGAAAAAATGAAAAGAAACTAAAGCAAAAGTGGACTTTAATTCGTATTTGATAGTAAGTTAAAACTTTTGGTTGAGACAAACGAGGAGAAATATTTTGTTTAAAATATTAACTTACATAGTTTGTCTTAAAACTTTATATACACATATTACAATACTTGAATTTCATTTATGCACTATCAATTTATTATTTTTGCTTAGTTTGATTGTCAAAATCAAAAAGGGGATGATTGATCTCTATTTTGATCTTGACAATCAAATTAAATGTCAATAACAACTTCATTTAGTGTTGCGTTGATAGTGTTCAAAGTTTTAGTACATTTGGTTGTGATTTTCCTATTGAACAAATCAAGGATTTTCTATAGACACGTAACTCCTAACCGAGACCGTAATATAGACCGGGAAATCCATATCCATACTAAAAAAGACTGCCTTTTGATCTTTCAAAGTTCCAAAAAGTGAAAGCAAACAGAACAGGCCTATTCTTGATCGGAAAAGCCAATTTCTAGATCGAAAAATGTGATGGTCCAACTAGAAAATTAAAATGGATATGACCGTTGACTAATAGACTCCACCAAAGTGTGTCATATCATCTAGAAGTCAAAACGACCAAGTCAAACTGACCAATATCCCGACTGGGAAGGGGTGTCTCGACTAAGAAGCATTCAAAGCCAGCAAACCCAGGTCCTTGGCTATGGCATCCTTAAAGAAGTCCCGACTGTGAAATTTGACTGAGATTAGCCATTAAGGAGCCATTGAAGAAAAGGACAAATCCAAGACTGCCACGTGTAAGGCTCCAATGGATATGTGAATTTTCTGATGGGAAATTGTCTATGTCAAACAACTTTTATTCATTCATCTTTAGAATGTTAGAAATAGTTTTGGCACTATATGTAACAGCTAATTGGAAGGTAAACATTATAAATAAACCTCCAAAAGGCCTTAAAATGCAATAGCTTAATTTTAAGTGTGTCAAAACTCTTGCAATTTTATTTCTCATCTCTTTTGTAAGAAAGATTTAAGTGTTAACCTTAAACATTTTGGTATAGGTTGTAACAATGATCCTAATGAGAAAAACTCTTGTTTGGGTTATGTATGAGCCAGTTCAAAATATAAGGAATTAATTGTTGTGTGAGCCATTAAAATACAAGAGATTTGGATTTGGTGTGAGCCTTGGAAAAACACTTAGTTGTGGGTGAGCTAAAAAAACTCTCTAATTGTAAGTTAGGTAGGAAACGCTCTTGTATCTCTAGTTGAGACAGTGGAACTCCCAATTGCTGTTGGGGAGAGGAGTAGGGTTTTTAACATCCAAACCTTTATAAATCCTTGTGTTTATTTTTCTCTTGCTCCTTTATTTTCTATCTTTTATTTACATATTACTCAAACACTTAAAGAAATCCATTAAACCAAAAATTTCTATTTGCTATCAATTCAACCCCCTTTCTTAGTGCATCATCTTTCCAACAACTTCAAATTTATTGGCCTAAATATCCTATTGTTCTTTGTAAGTTCTTCAAAGCTTGTAAATTTATGCTCTCCCCTTCTTTCTTGTTTTTGGGTACTCATGGATTTTAATTGTTTCAAGTATTTCTCATTTTTATTTTACTTTTTTAAATTATCTATGCTTATACTTTGTAAGCTAGGATGGTTGCTCTGATGTTGTTATTTGCAAATTTTGGTAGTTATAACTTAATTCTTGGATTGTTAGTTTAGCAACTGAATTGATTGATGAGATTGATTTTTCCTTTTTTTTTCTAAGGAGAATTTAGGGTTTCTGGAATAAATTGGTTACTTTTTAATTGATTTATTATTATTATTATTATTATTATTATTATTATTATTATTATTATTATTAACGTCTAAAATGGCATCATTTGGATTTTTTTTGAAAAAAATTACTTCATACAACGTCATATTGATGGATGAACATATAAATTATCATGACATGTGTCACAATATGATTGGTCCATATGGCAACAGAATTCACTCAATGTATGGATTAATAGTGAGTAAAATATAAATTTGAAGGGCTCAATTAGATCAATTTCATAATTTATGGGTATAATTAGACTGATTGTATACTTTAGGGGCCAATTTGTTCTTTTGGATATATTTTAGGGGCTAATTTGTTCTTTTGGCTTATAAATTTTCATAATATATGTCGCAATATAATTGGTCCATATGACAACTGAGTTCACTCAACACTAAGAGTTAATGGTTGCAAATTTGAGAAATTCAATTAGACCGATTTTATAGTTTATAAGTATAATTATACTGAGTTATATTTTAGAGGCTGACTCATTTTTTTTGGGGTATATTTTAGGGGTAAATTTATACATTTAGCCTTTCTTATTTATATTTGCAAAGAAAATGTAACATTTTTAAAACAAAACTCAAACTATTACATCAGCTACTATGTTTTTAGGAAGCATATGATCATTTAAACTTTTTTTTGCGCCATAACCAAACACTCTCATTTCCCAAATATCTCTCTCTCATGCATCTATTAACACCACATCAACTCCTTCTCTCCAACAATCCTCTTGCCCTTGCTAGTGATCTTCATTTGGCTTTAATTAGTTCTAAAAATTTGATGAAAAGGAAAAAGAGACCGATGAAAATGGATATGGCTGAGAAAAAAGTATCATTTATTAACTTTGTAAAAGAAAGGAGAAACTTTTCTTTTTAAAAAAATGAATAAGAAAAAAGAATGGAGAAGTTAGTAGATGCTTTTGTAAAGAGGAAAAAGAAAAAGCAAATGAGGGAAGCCACATGACTCTTAGTTAAAGAATCCTATGCCACATATGACACGTAGTTATCGCATATGGCATTTCTAATGGACAAAAGAAAACGAGTTGACTTTAAATTGTGTTTGTACTATTTTATAGCCCCCTCTCTCTTCCTCTCTCTCCAAATTAATTCGATTTTTTGTATTTATATTGTAATAATAATTGTCAATTATAAAATTAAATTATAACCATTAAATTATTAAATAATTTGTAAAAAAAAAAAAGAGAATTGATTAACACATAGGAAAAAGAACTAATTAATAAAAAAAAAACTAATTAATACATAGGAAAGAGAATTAATTAATGCATTCATTGACTAAAATGACCTAAATATTAAGTTAATATATTACTTATTATTATATGTAAAATTCCCAAGTTTTTCTATCCTTTCAAGTCTCCAATATGACCCCTACTCCCCAACTATTTCGCTCGACTGAAACCATAATTACGGATGCTAAAATAATTCTTTTATTTTTTGGATTTTTTTTAAATTCCCAAATTACAATAATTAAATAATATTGGGTGAATGTTCCTTTAGAATTCACACACAATTAAATTGGAAAAATTGTCAAAAATAACATGAATTTTTAAGATTATATTAAAATTAAATTTAGAAGAAAAAAAATGAGCATATAATATTAAATTATCCTTATTTTTGAAAACTCAAACAAGTATCAATGGATATTGGGAAAGACAAAGAAGAATTGGATAGTTATTTAATCTAAATTTATAATTAATGATTTTATAACTTTGGATTGACGAGTATAAATGCAAAATTGGATATAAAAATTTGAATTTTATTGATTGTATGAAAACAACAGATAAATTTAGTAATTCTTTTTTTTCTGGACACTTACTCCATAATTTGTCTACATCATTAAAATTTTAAATTACAAAATTTGATATTTTATGTAATATTGTCTTTTTTTTTTTTTTTTTTTGCTGACAGAGTCTGTAGATTAAGAGAACTTTGGAAGCATTGCTATAATTATTGGACAAGATATTCTCATATTTGCTGTCAATTTTGACATCTTTAATTATTTGATTAGTTATTGGTTTCTATATTTTCGGGATATCAAAACCGTAGTAAATTTAGGTGCTGCTCAAAGATCTGTACCTATTTATCTTTCTAAAAGTAGGGGATTATGCAATCAAAGCTTGGAACAGAAAATGTCTATAACATACATGCTCATGAATCATGATGTTAGGAATTTCAGTATTTTAGAATTTCTATCATTTTATTATGTTTTTTTAACTATATTTTTTTATGAAGATGAATTACATATGTTATTTTTGTTGTAATTTCATATTACTTGTTCTATTTATTTTTTAGATTTTTCTGTTCCGACCTGCTAATATGATATGTAAATAAATAAAAAATTACAGTAATTATTTGATATAATTATATAAATTAATAATTAAAACAATAACAACAATATTATGAAAAAAAAATATCTGCAAATGTATATTGATAATTTATGAATATAATAAATTAACTTAATGCATTTTAAATATATTTTATTTTATTTTGAAGAGATTAATTTAATTTGAAGATGTGTATTTTATTTTTAATAATATTTTTGGCAAATAATATATTTTATTTTGAAGAATAATTTTGTCATTTTATAAGAAAAAGCTCCATTAGTTTAAAAAAAGTTCCAAATTTGAGATTTTTTTAAACAATAGCTGTTTGAGCTTTCGAACCGCTATACCAAACACTTTTCCTCAGTAATTGAAGATTAAAAAAATATTTGCTATCTCCAAACTAAACGTATCCTTAATATATATCTCAACCAACTATAACATGCAATAGTTAGATTTCGCAATTATTGTTTTCAAATTGGATTATTTTAAGTTAGGAATGAACTAATTTTATAAAATTTAGGGCTGAACTGAACAAAAAAAATAAAAAAAAAAAAGATTGAGTCATTGGCAATTTAAAGCACCTCTCTTATTCTGCTCTCTAAATTTAAATTTGCCTATACATGATTGCTATACTGATGTATTCAGCAAGAGGAACCTATTAGATCCGATCATAGGCAAATAGTTCTTTTGAAATCGGAGAAGGGGAAACCCCAAAACTCTTTAGAAGCCAATGGGCTACCACCGAAGGATACTGAATTTTTTATTACTTGCTATTAAATTATTAATTTTTTTTTTCTTACAGAAAAATCACTAAAATTAACTTTAGTATTATAAAAATTATTTCCGGTTAGTTGGCGACTGGAATGCTGAGATAGCACATGACATGATAATTGGAATTAATCAGCAACTGATAATAATCAAATATACCACATTAGTTATTACATTGATTTATAACATCTAAGCAAAAGATATCACATAACGTGTCATATAGATGTCATATCAGCAATTTATAAAAAATTGTAACACATCAATTGTCCAGTGGCAAATCTAACTAAGATAATATGTCATGATTAATTTCAATAGTAGTTATTGAAATTACTGAATTTTTTTTAAAATAAAATTTTATTTTTCCTTTCACTTAAATATAATTTAGCATCCAATTTGTTGGAGTAACCAATAAAACCTAGTATCATATGAGAAGAGATTTATTACTACTTAGGGGAGTTTTATTCATGAAAAAATTGAGAGAGAATGAGAATAAATAATTCACGTTATTAAGAAAAAAGGGAAATGGTCTTCCATATAAAGTATAATTATTTTTTAATTTTTTAATATATTCTTAATTAATATTAGCAGATATTATAATATATATATATATATAATTTTAATAATATTGATTTATTTTTTTAAATGATAAAATTATAATTATAATTATCTTAAATAAATAGAATTTGCATATAATTTAAGTTCAAATAATTAGATAATCTCTTCATATTTTATTTTTTTTTAAATATATTATTGATTTAAAAATTATAATTTAAAATAAATATATTAAATGAAAATTGGGTGAATTTTACACATGATCCTCCAATTATATAATTCATAATAATTCAGTACTTGAAAGATTATTTGTAATACAAATGTACCTCAATTATCTAACTCATAACAATTCGGTACCTGAAAAATTATTTGTAACACAAAAATACTTAAATTATCTAACTTGTAACAATTTGGTACCTGAAAGATTATTTGTAACATAAACGTACTTCAATTATTTAATTCGTAACAACTCGGTACTTGAAAGATTATTTGTAACATAAAGATACCTCTATTTTTATTTTGTAACACAAAAGTATCTCAATTTTTATTTTGTAACTAAATAGTACTTCCGTATTTGAATGTTATACTCCCTAACATAAGTGTGAAATAAAATATCCACATCAAATAAATTTTAATAAAAATAAAATTAGATGTAATATTCATATCAGATAAATTTCAATTTTACTGACTGTGCATTACAACTAATTTTATTTTTATTAAATTTTATCTAGACATTTCATGTTATACTTTTGTTAAAAAGATTAAGGGGTGTTTGAGAGTATTGTTAATTATTCCAAAATCAGATTTTGATTTTTTTTTTATTTAATTGACTAATTATTTTTTAATTTTTATGAATTACTTTTTTTTCAAATATACTTCTATAAAAAATATCTATTTATCTATATTTACCAAAAATAGTTTTCAAAACTCAAAAAAGTTAAAAATACAAAATTTTTTTCCCGAGAAACGTTTTTTCAAACACAATGCTAAATGAACCCTAATAGTTGAAGACATAACTACTATTTAGTTACAAAATAAAAGTTGAGATATTTTTGTATTATAAATAATTTTTAAAATACTGAATTGTTACAATTTACATAATTGAGGTATCTTTATATTACAAATAATCTTTCAGGTACCGAGTTGTTACAAGTTAGATAATTGAGATACCTTTATATTACAAATAATTTTTCAGATACCGAATTATTACAAATTATATAATGGAAGGACCGTAGGTAAAATTCACTCTATGAAAATTATATTTATTTAATATAATTTAATTTATATTTTCACTTCTTAATAAATAAAAATAAATCAGACAACATATTAAATAAAGTCAGAACTATATCATATAATGCAAATTATACATTTAACTTTGATTCAAATGGAATTAAATTCCTTAACTTTTGAAATCAGTGTAATTAAAAATTATTATTAAAAATCTTATGATTATATATAACAATTCTCAATTTAGTCAAAATTCAAAATATTAGAACAGAGAAATATATAACATCTCAATTTTCAACCATTCACTAAAATATCTTCGAAGGATTAATGTTAGTTTCCCTGTTATTGTCAAGTTGAAGAATTTGGTGCTCTGCAATCAGTCCTCAAACAATGGCGTCTTCTTCTTTTTCATCATCATCTTCTTCTTCTTCTTCCTTTCCCTTTAGAGCCACTTCTCCATGGAAATACCATGTGTTCTTGAGCTTTGCAGAAGAAGATAACCACATCAATAATTTTGTTGGTTCCCTCTATAATTGTATGCTCCAAAACAGTATATACACCAAGAAAGATGATGAAGACGGCGGATCATTTTCAGCACAAGTAGATCTGAAGACCATTGAAGAATCTAGAACATTGATGGTCATTCTCTCGAAAAATTACATCTCTTCTCCTCGATGCTTGGATAAACTTGAGAAAATCATGGAATGTTGGACGAGAAATATGGGACAAGTAGTTGTACCCATTTTCTATAAAGTGGATCCATCCGCCATTATCAACCAGAGAGACAGTTCTATGGCTGAAGCTTTTGTGAAGCATGAAGAAGATTTCAAGGAGGAGACGGAGAAAGTGCAACGATGGAAGGAAGCTCTAACGAAATTGGCTGCAATATGTGGTTGGGATTTGCGTGGATGGTATTGATTAGTATTATTTTATTCCTTGATCTTATTAAACAATAATATATCTACCTAAAAATTTCATATAAGTGCCCTTTATAGTGACGAGGATATTTCTACTGTTTTTGGCAAATTTTTGGATCAAATTCTATTTTCTTTTTAATATGGTATTTTAGGATATTTCTAACGCAATATTAATTGTTATAAATAGTATTGATTAAACTTTATGTATCTTTTTTTCTTTACTGTTAACTATCCAATGCAGGGAGGAGAGAATGTTGATAGACGAAATCGTAAGAGATATATAAGATAAATTGGTTTATACATCAAAGGATAGCTGCAACTTGGTTGGAATGGGTTTCCATATAACCCAAGTGGAAAGGATATTGAGTTTGGAGTCATCAGATGTTGTGCATAAGGTTGGAATATGGGGAATGGGTGGCATCGGTAAAACGACTATTGCCAAGCTCGTTTATGACAGACTTTCTAACCAATTTCAATCACATTACTTCCTTGAAAATGTTAAGGAGATGTTCAGAACCCATGGTTATATTGCTTTACAACAAAAACTCGTTGCAGAATGCTCCTTCGAATCCAAACCCAATAGGTTTAGATTTAACGCTGGGTTTAATAATAGAATCAGGAGAAGACTCGGTCGAAACCAGGTCCTTCTTGTTCTTGATGATGTGGATGACTGGAAGCAATTGGAAATCTTACCCAGCCAATTGAATTTGTTTGGTCCTGGAAGTAGGATCATCATAACAACACGTGACAAACACTTGCTTGAAGCACATGGAGTGCAGAGTGTATACGAGGTTAAGTACCTCAATATAGATCAAGCTCTGCAACTATTTAGTCGGCATGCCTTCAAACAAAACAATCCTATGGTAGAGTGTTTGCAGCTCTCTAAACGCTTTGCATCTTATGCTAAAGGGCTTCCCTTGGCTTTGTTGGTGTTGGGCTCATTTCTGAAAGATAGAGGCATAACTGAGTGGCAAATTGTGGAAGATAAATTAGCAATGATTCCTGACTTGAAAATTCATCATGTGTTGAAAGTAAGTTTTGATGGGTTGGACGATACACAGAGAGAAATATTTCTTGATATTGCCTGCTTTTTTAATGGGAAGAACAAATACTTTGCAAGGGATATATTAGAAGGTTGCGGCTTCTTCCCTGATATAGAGTTCGCAGTTCTTAAGGATAAAGCTCTTGTTACTTTTGCAGATGACAAATTAGTGAGGATGCATGATCTGTTGCAAGAAATGGGTCAGAATATTGTTCTTCAAGAATCAAAACAACCTGGGGAACGTACTAGATTATGGATTCCTGAGGAAATTTGTCAAGTTCTGTCCAAAAATACTGTAAAAATACATCATCCCCGTTCTCCTTAGGAAAAATTACAAATT
>CATIWF010012443.1:0-28772 GCA_949630135.1 Balakata baccata | reverse complement strand
TTCGCCTCCAATACTCATTGACCTCAACGCAAATCCAACAAATCAATAATATTGGTTAAGTCCAACCCATTAAGCATGAAATCTAATTTCAATGGCTCGAATATATTGTTATAAAGTGAGCTTGAGGCAACTCAACAACTCTAACTTTAGAAGAATTCTAGTTCTCCCTATATTAATGGAAGGTGTGAGACATAATTGTTTATTTAGCGAGAGATTTTATTAATTTAGTCTCATCATGTTATTATTGCATGCTTTTATATATCATACATTCATCACATGGATATATAAAGATAGTTATATTAACTACATATCGAGATTATAGAAGTGTGTACATGAATGAATGCATGATATTAGGTCTTTAATAAAATACATTATGACTCCTACTATTTTATTACGAGTCCATAGCCCTCACTATGAACCCGAGAGAACCTATATGGAAGTACTCCTAGTGGGTCGATATCCAATTTGCTAAGAATGACCTTGAGGAAACTCAACAAACTATCTTTAGTTTAATTGGTAGATATCTAATCTATACCAAATGCATTTCCATGCAACTATCGAAACTTGTGCTATCAACTAATTGATGTGTGCGTACGCATTGGGCTATCAACTCTTGATATATGCATATCTCATGTATACTCACCCAACTTCGCCTCCAATACTCATTGACATCAACGCAAATCCAACAAATCAATAATATTGGTTAAGTCCAACCCATTAATCATGAAATCTAATTTCAATGGCTCAAATATATTCTTATAAAGTGAGCTTGAGGCAACTCAACAACTCTAACTTTAGAAAAATTCTAGTTCTCCCTATATTAATGGAAGGTGTGAGACATAATTGTTTATTTAGCAAGAGATTTTATTAATTTAGTCTCATCATATTATTATTGCATGCTTTTATATATCATACATTCATCACATGGATATATAATGATAGTTATATTAACTACATAGCATGATTATAGACATACTAAAATCAATTTCTTGAGCTAAAGAGAGATTAACTAGGTCTTACCTAGGTATATGCATGAATTACAACCCAAAAATAGAAATCAAATTTATACTTCTAAGTTTTCCATTTTATGACACTATCTCCCTTGCTTCCTACTCCTTTGCATCTCCATTCTATCCTAATCCTATTTAATCTAATTACATATTTCAAAAATAGAAACCTCAATTTACATTTGAGGAGAATAAGATGAGAAAAAAAATACATGAGAAAGAAAAGAGAGGTAAGGTCACACAGACCCTATTTACCGTAAAACAAAATAAATCTTGCATGCTTAATCATATTGGGCCAATGTCTATAATCATCCATCATGACTTTCATACACCCCTAGAATACATTCTCTAATGCATAAAACAAAATAAATAAGGTAGTGACAATTTTGGATTCTAAATTTAAAAATTGGTTTCAACACTTGAACTGAAACTACCTATGTAGTGACAATTTTGGATTCTAAATTTGAAAATCAGTTTCAACACTTGAACCGAAATTGCCTACTTATATTATTTAGGTTAATTCAATTTTGTATATCATTTTAATATGGAAATTAACATTTAATCAATTTAATTAAATTCTATGTTTCCAGAAATTAATTCAAAATTAATCCACCTTAAAATTAGGTTATTATGATGTCAAAAATTAAACAATTTAATTCTAACATATATACCATATTCTAGTCATAAAAGAAATTAATTTGCTCACCTTAAATTAATTTAAAATTAATTTTTTAAAATTTTTAGAATCTCAAATCATTATTCTAAGCATCTTTAGGTATGTTTAAGTCCGTCAAAATAATTTTGCCACAAGCCAAAATTGTCAAGACAAACAAACCAACACATAAGACGCTCAAAATGACCCATTTACTGTCTATAATTAATTTGGATATTTAAATTTGAGCAAATTTATTTTTACATGCATCTAATATTAAAATAACATATTTTTAATCATATAAAAATTATTTTAAGGTGCTGAAAACGAAATAGTCACATAAAAAAAAATCAAACAAAACAGTCCCGCCGGGTACCCTAAAAGAGACCATTTTCGGTGTTTGTTTGAAAAATTAATTAAAACAATTTTAATTAATTATTGGACACTTACAGAGGCTTAAACACATTCTCAATATATCTACTTAATTTTTTCATAATCAAATTACAAAAAAATCTGAACAGCCGCATCATACAAACCAAAAAACATCACAAGTTCATCGACAATGCAATTTTCAGCAATATTGTAATAAATTCAAAATTAATTATTTAAATCACATTCAAAATATTTTTCTTTCAAAATAATCATCCCATGATCATATTATTTAGAGAAAAATATTTAAAATTAATTTTAATTTTTCAAACTAATAGAACCAAAAAAAGTCAAAACCGTGCAATCCAATTGCACCTTTAATCAAAATTAATTTTAATGGACATAAGAGGGCTCTAATACCAATATTGTGTTTTGAGGATGAATCATATTCATAAAATGCAGCGGAAAATAAAATTTTTCAAAACCTGAATCAAATAATTCTACTTGTGCCGTTAAAACTAATTGATTCAAAACATAGTTAGAAATTATACATTTAATTTCTTGCATCAATTTTTCAAATTTTCTTCTTGTTGGGTTATCGCAAACCACAACAATTCAATCTAGAATTGCCTCTAATGATAATCCACGCGAAAATGAAGAATGAAACCAATAAGGTATGTCTTAATCACACTCTATGTGCTAGTAAAGAGTGATGATCCTAGAGAGAAAAACCAAGAAAATTATCAAATAGTTTTATGTAGGCTATCAATATTTTTCTTATTTATAGATTTTCTTAAATACCATAGGATTGACAAATTACCAAAATTGGTTTAGGGGGCCAAATTGGCCAATCCAATATAAGATGTGTGCGCTCACTGGCTAGGGCCAGCATGCATGAAGCCCATGATGCTAGCCTTGCCATGGGCCCATACTGGCCCATGACCCCCGGATCAATTTTTTTTCATTTTTTTCCCCATGATCCCATCACAATCCAACCATAAATAATTCTCTCATTTTTTTGGATCTCATCCAAGGTCATTTTATTCATTCTTCACACTTCCAATGTGTATGACTCATTAGGTTCCCGATTATGTTGGCCACCCGAATTAATAATTGATTTGAGCAAGTAATGAGTGGTATCTAGCAACACATCATGAACCCCAATTGACTAGAAAGTTAGTGGTTTGATTATGAACCTTTCCATAGACAATAATATGTGCAATTCGTTCTTTCACCATACTATACTCCACTCAGTTTAGAGCATGGGCTATATGTCAACTCCTACTAGACTGACTACGTCACACCTAGCCCAAGTGATGTTAGATCTTGTCCTTAGGACTCATTACTCTATTAGACATGTCACTAAAGACCATCTATATGATATTTCCACTCTGGCAGAGATTTCCAAGTAATGATCCCAATAAGAGACTGTGAGTATACTCTTCCCCTATTAGGGGCGGTGAATCCTCTGTTGGCTACCCAATTACCTTCGAATACCTCAAGCTATGTCCAATCACCACCCTATGAGCGACCACTATGAGGCAATAAGGAATGGAGTCAAAGCACATAATCAATATCCAAGATATCCTTGAGTACCTCAAGTCTAAGGATACATGCATCGTTGCTATGATGAGACAATCAATGAGATTTGAATAGATAATCCATATGATTGTCTCATAGCAGGTCATTTAATGTACTTGATTAGTCTTAGCAAGCATCCACATGTTAACTTTGAACATCTCATGCTCACAGCTTATGAGATCTACTGCTTGATCCAATTAAGGAGTATAACATGTGCTACTCTATCTGAATCAATAAAATTCCGTCTTGTTGATCCTATGACTAGAGATAATTTAGATACTAACATAATTATACATTATAAGAATCTCATTATCATGATCCCATTATGATTTCCTTCATGCTATGTTTCATATCATGGACTTTCATTAATCAGTTTAAGATCTATATCAATTCATATGCAAATGAATACTAGTATAATGAAAGAATGTCTTTATGAATATGTACACTAAGTGCCTGAGGCGTTTGTCTTTTGGGAACATCTCGAACAGTTAGTTCTTCAGATCAATATCATTGGTGGCCATGCAGACACATGTTTTGTGTGATGAAAGCTTTAAATATGATAGATATTCCTGAATTCATGCTGAAAAGAAGATAGGTAAAGGACAACAATTTAGGAGTTACAAACAATCACTCCACTATGCCAATGTCCATGGCACAAGTTAAAGAAATTAGGTTTGGATCTTTGCATTCATAATTTTCACAGCTTTGCTATCTTGCAACAGAAACATATGAGCTTCTCAAACTTGCGATGACTGAAATTAGATCTACAATTTCACGTTTACTTCAATAAACAAGTCCTAAATTATGAGCGCTATAAGTAATCGATGACCTGTAAATTTAAACTCACCAAACATCATAAGTGATCCAGATGTTGTTCGAACAAAAGGAGTTCCACCTGAGACAACAACAAAGGCCAGCCAAGAAAAAAAAATGCAGGTGTCAACTAAGCAAAGGGATAGGCCATAACAAATCAAATTGCAAAAAAATGAAAGATAGATAAGAACCAGATTCTATCGAGGCAAAAAAACCACAAAATGTAATAATCATCAAAGAAGATGACATTTTTTGCTAGAAATTGTGGGTTGTCAAAATAGTCCACATTCCATGGCCTATGTTTTCTAACTTTTTTTTTTTTTAATATGTACTATGTTGTTTTAATAGTTCTATTACAAATACTTTTATTTCTTTCCATACCTTAAAGATCATAATATGCTCTTTTTTCCACCACTCAAATGTCCGAACAAATATATATACTAGTACAAACCTATATTAATAACAGTTCTCATAACTCAATCTAAAAAAACATAAATTACATTAACGACAAGAAAAAATACAATTAAAAGACTTAGTAATTAGCATCACTCTTGCTCAAAATTTTTTAAACGAACAATTTGTTTAATTCAATAAGAGAAAACCATTTTTATAATAAGAAATGTTCATTATAACTTTTTTACTTCAAAAACTAAATTTTAAGTCCAATATAATTTTTTTAAAAAAAATTAAGCTCATACTGTGTAAGACCATTTCATTTTGTTACTAGTCAAATTTTTTTTAAAAACGACACTATGTCATTTTTAAACTTACGCCTATAATATGCTAAACTACATCATTTATAAAATTCATCTTCTCCTCATCTTTTCTCTTCTCCTCTCTCTCTCTCTTTATCTAACCCTAGCTCTCCTTCATAACAGAGTTCAATTCTCTAACAACATTACAAAAACATAAAAAACAAAACTCCGCCATTCCCACCATTCTTTCTTGGAAAGTCACTATTATAATTTTTTAGAAATGAAATTAAACTAAATTTAACAAAATTAATAAGTCAAACAAAGTAATAATTCTCTGTTGATTGATCTCATTTGATTACAATGAACTTCTTTAGTTTAAGTTTAACTCTAATTTATTTGATTTTACCAATGTAAACATTCTATTACGATTTATAGCGTGCAAAAAGATTCCAATATTTCATTGATGATCTATTATGGACTATAGTGTTTATAGAGTTTTTTCAGTAAGAAAGATGAGAGAGAAGAGAGAAAGTATATTGTTTACACTCATTTCTTTAAACGTCGTCATTCTACTCTAAGTATAGACCCCACATATGTGATTTAGGCAACCGGGTGAACAAGTTCAAAATGAACTTTTATTCACCTATTATCCTGGTTACCTGAGAATTGCACCACATAACAAATTAATAAAGTTAATTTCCATTGCTCTCTCTTTTCTTCGTGTGTGTGTGTGTGTGTGTTGTATATGTAGTTGAGAAGAAATAAAAACTCAACAGAAGACAATGGATTCCTTGCAAAGCTCGAAGAAATTACCCAACTAATCAATAGCTTTTCTCTAATCGATACAGGCCTCACCGCTAATTCATCACTTATTAGATACCTCTACACAGGATCTCTAATCAACTATATATGATCTCATAGAGCTTGGGGTTTAGGTTGCTATATTAATAGCCCCTCTGATTTTGTTTACTCTGGATAAAATATAACCGATAATCCAAAACCCTCCTTTGGTCCTTCAATTAATTTATTTGTCTTTAATGTGTTCTTTGTTTGCTTTCAAATTCGATGATTGTGGCTTCTTTACATACCCATAACCTAAAAATTAGATATCTTCGTTGCTTCAAAGATTGATCTTGCCATATTTATTGCTATGAAGAACAAGGAGAGAAGAAAAAAAAGGTAAAACTGAAATAGAAGATAAAAATGAAAAGTGGTAAAAATGAAAAAAAATAAAAACAAAAACAAAAGTGGTGGTAATTTAAAACAAAATTTAAAAAATGGTATTTCATGTAAAATCCTCTTTTAGTTTCCTACAATATGCAATATATAGGCTCCATGCCGAAGAATGACAATATTTAAAATAAGGTAAAATTCATAAAAGTATAATGTAATTTGTATTTGATAAATGTATATTTTTTGTATTAAAATAAGAATTATGCCTTTTTTGTGTTAAAGTAACATACTTATTTAATTTTTGACACTTTTATTTTATAGATTTAGCTTTGAAATTTTTATTTTCAATCATATATAGTCTTTAAACTTTAAAAGGATTAAGACACACTGAAAGTAATCATATTTGAATGTTTTTTATATAAAAAATTATGAGATGCTTATCCAATTTATTAAAGAGGAAATTTCATTGATCATCCATTTTTAAATTTTATTTACATAATTATCATCATTTTTTCGTCTTTTCAATCTTACCCATTTTTTAACTTTTTATTTTCAGCACTTGCCTCCACCACCACTAAATGCCCTTCTCTAAGCACTCTTCATAGTCCCATGGCTAACCATGATTCCACAGGTCCAACCGTGCTAGAATCCCTCTCTAGCATTGACATCTCTGCCTACTCTCGCACTTCAATCAGATCTCTTGCCATCTCTTTGATTTTCGATTCTCAAATCCTTATCTACATTGGCACCTTCTCTAGATCCCTCCTTTTATTCTCCACTAACACTGCTGCTGTTATCACTCCAAAAAATCCTCAGTCCACCCTCGATTTCGATGTTTGAAAGAGAAACATTTCAATTATGCGAAGCATTTCTATTGGGGATTCCCAAGAATTCAAAGTATTGGCATTTCAAGATGTGATGAGCTTTATTCAATGCAAAAACAAAGTATAAGTTAGGATCTCTGTAGATGATGTGAGTTAGTTTTCTATCTCTCTCTATCTATTACATCATTATTTTCAATGTTAGCAAGTAGCTCCAAACTTTTAATTTCAAATGCATGTGGTATAAACTTGAGTGTCATAGAACTGTGCATCAACTTTAATATGAACCTGTAACACCTTATAACTTTAGATATCTCATATACTAATACCTTGTTATCATATAATGCACGAGAATAAGATAGGATCCTATTTATAGTGAGTTTTTTTTATAAAAAAAATCCTATCATAGTATCACTTTACAGTGTTTAACAGTTCAGCTAAGCATCATAGCTTGACTATAGACATAATATATATCACATATGTTAATAAGACAAACCTTGTGTCCAAGTGTTTTAAATAACAAGTTTAAGGCCATATATATATATATATATATATATGTGTGTGTGTGTGTGATGCAAAGAGAGAGATTGGTGAGACTCGGCCGGTGACCTTTGATCCATAGCATCTATATGCACCTTCAAAATGAACTAACTATAAACCTTTACATACTATATACTTTTTTGTCATGTTATCATACATGTCACACAAATAAAAGATATGATCACGTTCACAATGGTAATTTTTTTTCTTATCATACCGCACAATCTAACAACTCAACAATTCGGCATTAAAGCTTTAAACGTAACTTAACATCTCACATATGCTAATATTTCAAATATTATGTTCAAATATTTTAAGTTATGAGTTTAAAATTAATTACACATATCTCTACAATCTCACTGTATTTATACATATGTAGTCATTCAACTAAGATATAGATGATATGATTTTATGCCCATATAAAATTCAATGAGAGAGAGTTGTAAGGCTCGATCTGTGACTTTTAATTCATGTCTTCTATATGCATTGCAAAGTGAGCTATTACCTTTTTTTCTATCTAAAAAATAATGCAATTTGGTGAGTTGCGACTTAGTGGAAATAATCATCAAATATTTTCTAAAGTACCAAGCAATACACCATAACAATTAATAATCAATATCATATAGATATAAATTAAATTAAATTAAATCATATAAACACAACCATTTGCTTATGCTTATGCTTTGCTATTTTCTTTTGTTGTTACCAGGCTAAACGAACATTGTCCCAAGTTTCCATGTGAACATTTGCATTTGCTAACTAGCTTGATCGTTTTGTGTTATTTGCATATTTGTTGGGCCATAGGCCTTTTCTTTTACTTTTCATTTGCATTTGAACATTTGATTAGGCCATAGGCCTCTTCTTTTGTTTTATAATACCATTTAGTTAGTCACAACGCCTTTTAAGCCCATATGCATATGTAATTGCAACCAATCATTATTCAACCATTGCATTTGTATCAACATTTGCATAATTCAATAATCATGCACTTATGGGAATGCATATTCTTCTAACACTTATTCCAATAAGGTTTGGGAACTTGTGGAGGCACCAAATGGAGTAAAACCTATTGGGTGCAAATGGATCTACAAGAGAAAGAGGAGTAGATAGGAATGTGGAAACATTCAAAGATAGATTGGTAGCAAAAAGCTGTATATTCAGAAAGAGGGAATCGATTATGAGGAAACCTTTTCACCAGTAGCGATGCTTAAATCCATCAAAATTCGACTTTATATTGCTGCAGTGTTAGATTACGAAATCGAGCAAATAGATGTCAAGACTAATTTCCTTAATCGACATCTAGAAGAAGACATCTACATGCAACAACTAGAAGGGTTCATAGCCAAAGGTCAAGAACACATGGTATACAAGTTGTAGAAATCCATTTATGGATTGAAGCAAGCATCCAAATCATGGAACATCAAGTTTGATCAAGTGATTAAATCATTTGGATTCAACCAAAATATTAATGAGCCTTGTGTTTATAAAAAGATCCAAGGAAAATATGTAGCCTTTCTAATTCTTTATGTAGGTGACATTCTACTGATTGGAAATGATGTAGGGAAATTATCTACTATTAATAATTTGTTGGCCAATTAGTTTGATATGAAAGACTTAGGAGAAGTTAGTTATATTCTTGGGATCAAATTAATCAAAGACCAGAAGAATAAAATGATAGCTTTGTCTGCTTACATTGACAAAATTCTGGCTAGATTCAACATGGAAAATTCTAAAAAGGTTTTTTACCTGTCAGACATGAAATTACATTTTCAAATGATCAATCACTTAAGATTCTTGAGAAAATTAAGTAACTGAGAAGGATTCCTTATCTAGAAGTTGTAGAAAGTCTCATGTATGCTATGTTATGTACTAGACTAGATATTTGTTTTGCAGTTGGAATGGTCAATCGATATTAGTCTAACCCTAGTTTTCAACACTGGACTACAGTCAAGCATATTCTGAAGTATCTGAAAAGAACTAGGAATTATATGCTTGTGTATGCCAGTGATGACCTTTTACCAGTGGGATATACAGATTCCGACTTTATGTCAGATAAGGATTCCAAAAAGTCAACTTCATGATATGTGTTTACTTTGGGAGGTGGAGCAGTAAGTTGGAGGAGTGTGAAACAAAGTTGTATTGCAGACTCCACAATTGAAGTTGAATATGTGGCTACATTTGAAGCTGCAAAGGAGGTTGTTTGGCTTCGCAAATTCTTACAAGATCTTGAGGTGTTACCTCTAGCCTTTGCCTCTATTAAGCTATATTGAGACAATAGTGGTGCAATAGTTCAATCAAAGGAACTAAGAAACTGTAAAAACTAAAAACACATTGCAAGAAATTCATTTGATTAGAGAGATAATATAGAGAGGAGATGTAGAGGTCACCCATATAGCTTTAGCAAATAATTTGGTGGATCCATTTACAAAGGCTTTAGCTGGGAAACCTTTTAGCTTGCACTTAAAGTCTATGGGCATGTGTGAGATGCCTGAGATGCTTTGAGAGCCAGTGGGAGATTGTTGGAATTATATACTCTTCAAAACATATTATGTATTTATTACATTTTCATTTTTTGATAATAAAATAATTGAGATATTTCATTATATCTTGTTTGCATAAGAATTTTGAACAAATGTCATTTTAATTATATCATATGTATTTATGTGATTTTTACAGATAATCACAAAAGATATAAATACAAGTTATCTTATGGTTAAATAATTGTGTTCATAGTTGATAAATAAAGTTGAACACTTTATTTATGTTTAGACTAGAGTAAATTTATTAAATGATTTGTTTTGATCATGTATGAATTTACTTATATAGTTTGTCTACATAAAAGTAGATAAAAAAAATGAGATTTATGTTAGACTTATTAAATCTCATAGACATTGATTTTTACTTTAATCTTAGTCTTGAGTTAACTATAATTTCATA
This sequence comes from Balakata baccata, assembly GCA_949630135.1. Classification (NCBI taxonomy): domain Eukaryota; kingdom Viridiplantae; phylum Streptophyta; class Magnoliopsida; order Malpighiales; family Euphorbiaceae; genus Balakata; species Balakata baccata. The sequence goes on along the minus strand of CATIWF010012443.1, from coordinate 18,184 downwards.
TTTATAAATATTATTTCATATGAGTTACTAATGAATGAAACTTAATTAAAAGTTAATATTCTCGGTAATTTGGTGAATGTATTTGTAAATAGTGATAATTATGAATTAACAATATAGAATTTGTACTAAAATATTTCTTGACGGATTTTTAGTATTTGATTATTAAATTATCTGGTCAGAGTGTGTCAATAATAATTATAAATTAATTTTTAAAATGGGATTATTGAAATATGATCATTATAGAAAATTAGCAAGTTTGAAAGCACAAAAAATATAATTAAATTGATTGGACAGTTGAAAAAATAATTTAATTATTAATATTGTACAAAGGATTATTAAGTAAAAAAATCAATGTAGCATTGACTAAATTTATATTAATCCCTGATAGCATACAATTACGGAGTTTCTAGTCTTTTAGTATAATAGATTTGGAAGTAATAATTGAGCTTATTTAATTATTGGTAAATCATTTGTGACCACTATTGTATGCGCACATATAATCTCTTAGTTAGCTCATTTAATTGATTGTTTCACTACATGTTTTGATAATTAGTATATAGAGTTTTGGGTACATAAGTGAACAAAATTAATATCTTATTGGGTAATATGTAGAAAATAAATTTTCATTAAATAATTATTTTAAATTTTAGAGATTTTAATTTAATTATAATTAAATTTAAAATAGATAAATTATCTATCAGGAAATTTTATCTTGATTAGAGATAATCTAACAGATAAAATTTATATGATTTATTTATTTTCTATTTAAATAAAAATAAGATAATAAATAATATTTTATCTTAATTAACAAATTCTATTCAAAATAGAATTGGAATAAAAAAAAATCCACGTTTTCAGGGGCAATTTGCTTTTGGAATTCTTAGCATTGTTGGTCTATTTGTTGAAGCAAAAAAGAGAGAACAAATAAAAATAAAAAAGGGCAAGGCTCCCTCAGTAGCTGTTCTTGACGAGATAGATAGGAAAAGGAAAATTAATATTTTCTTTTGGCTCTCTCAAAGTAAGAAGAAAATTCATACCATCACAAGTTGAAAGAAGTTAAGTACAAAGAAAATAAATTTAGCTTTGATTTTTGTTGTTCAATTGCTAATTACTTAATTTTGTAGTGCACAAAGTACCCACCCATCTATTACAATCAAACTTGAAGATAGTCTGAAACATTTGTATGTATAGAAACATTAGCAAGATCTTGTATAGACATTGACTTCCAACATCAAAAGACACAATTTTTGTATACTAATTATTTTATACATATATGAGATGATCTTTATTAGGGGAATTTTCCGCTGTGATTATTTGATAAAATTATTTTTATCAAAATATTTTAAATTTTAAAATTTTTAAGATTTTTCCTTCAAATTGCACCTAAAAAAAAAGAGAATAAAAAATAATGAAGAGAATGGAAAATGATGCACATAGAGAATGATGAATGGAAAACACCAAAAAAAAAAAAATCATGTCATAAAAAAGAAGAAAGAGCATAATAGGAAAGAAGAGTAGAACCATATAATTGTGCCAAAAATGGCGCTAAAATCACTGCATATATGAATAGACTTTAATCCATATTGAAATATAAATCGGAGTCCATAATATAATTTACCCTCTCAAGAAGTATGGGCAAATATCGCATACCCTTGAAGCTATTACAGCTCAAGTAATAAAATAAGAAATCATTAAGCAACCTATCATGGAATCACCAAAGTTTAGGATTATTTACTTTCATTTTTTTTATACTTCTAGGTGTGGCAATAATAAATACAATATGATAATACATCATGAATATAGTACGAAATTTGCAAGTTAGGATTGAGGTTAATACTATTTGTGTTACAATTGTAACAACCCAATAAATATATAAAAATTATAGCATCGTGTTGCGGTCCAATCGGCCAAAAAAAATATAACTCATCAATAATTTATACCGTGCTTGTTAACATGTTTAATCTGACATGATAAATTCATATACACATTATTTAAATCGTGTTATACTATTTAATTCAATATATAGATTAATCGTATTAAATAAATGTGTTATGTTGCATTAGCCCATTTATTAATAGGTCGTGTTCCTATTTAAATTTTAAATAGGATTATCTGATCATATCATGTTTGTAGTGATCTTTATTGTATTATGATTATCAAAAACACAACATGAACAAAACCTATTAACATGAATTGTCATCCCCAAATACCTCACTCTCAGCACCAATTTACGTGAATCTTCAAATCCACCATGAAAAATGTTGATTACAGTTACTTTCAGAAAATACTAAAAAATAGTTGCCTTCAAAGCTAAGTATCTTATACTGCTTTCCTTTGGAAACAAGGAAAGACAGAAACTAAAATAATTGGTACTCATTTATTTTTCTTTCTATGTCCGTGTTTTTTTCTCTTTTATTGCCAGCAATGTAAAAGTCCTAAACATTTCTCATTTCTGGTATGTGGATAAAACAGGATTTACAAAGAATTTCAACAAATAATTATTTAGCTTCATATTTTGAAGTCACATGAGTACAAAGGTAAACTATCCAAAATGAAGTGCAATGCCCATAAATGTGCTCTCAATTCCCAGAAATCAAGTACAATGCTGGGGAGGATTATTCAAGTAGCTCAACAAAAACATCCTCAAAAGATTGCTTTAAAGTTCAAAGAAAACCTTTGCTAATATCTTATTTGGTCAATGTCAGATATCCTGACCACAAGATTTCTTCCAATTAACCCTCCAGTGCTGATGCTCCAGATATAATTTCAATCAACTCAGTGGTGATAGACGCTTGACGAGTTCTGTTACAAAACCAACAAACAAATTGTTTAAATAAATCACGAAGATAAATATAAAATAAGTAGCTTAGCCCCAAATCACATGCATAAGAAAAAAAAAAAAAAAATAGAAGTTGCTTAACCACCAGCCTTATACATGATTGACCTAGTAAATAACCTCTATAGGAAATCCAACAATTCAAATCAGGAAGACTAACCAGATGGTTTTGCAATAGCCATGGAAAATATCCACTATTTTTTTCAGCTAAGGTGAAATTTCCAGTTTGTATATATTGTTTATCTGCGAAGAGCGTGAAAGTAATACCTGTTGTATGTAAGTGTTAGGCGATCAAGCATCTCGCCAGCATTTCTGCTTGAGCTATCCATAGCAGACATCCTTGCTCCCTGCTCACTGCATGCGTTCTCTAATACAGCATTGAACAAGACCTGGAAAAGTTCAAACATATTCTAGATAAATCCAAGAAACCATCATAAAATGATATAAATGAAAAATCTCAAGTTTAATAAGCCCGTTTGGCATTATGTTTGGGAAAAACGTTTTCTGGAAAAAATTATATTTTTAACTTTTTTTAGCTTTGAAAACTGCTGTTAGGTAGAAGTAGATAAATAAATGTTTTTTCCAGCAGGTTTGAGAAAAGCAGTTTATAAAAAAATTCAAAACCTACTTTTAGAATACTCAACAACAATCTCTTATGCATCGAGTTTGACCAGACAACTGTTTCAGGCATCAGACTTTAATAATAGGATTAAGTAAATTATCAAAGCATAATCAACGGATTATAAAAAATCTTTTTGCCAAAGAACCAATTTCTTGTGTCTACATAAAATTGCTGTTACAGGTGGTAGTTCAAGATTCCAGAATCACAGTTTTCATTGCAATTGTATCCAAAATGATGCACTCAGTATTAAACACTACGCAGAAAGAGCAAGATTTTGTAATGCTTACACAAGAAAACTGAAACTCGGCAAGATTCTGAAGTATTTCACTCTTTGTTTCACCACCTTCAATCTCATAAGAGTCAAGATCTCCAATTTTTCCACCAGATTCAGCCTCTCTCTCCACAATCTATATCAAACATATCACATACAACATCCACAATAAATAAACACATCAGAGCAAAAAATACCAACTTATTAGGTCCAACATTCTAAATTACCTCTGGAGATAATACAGTTGCCATGGTTGGCAGAAAAGAGACAACTGATTGGAACTTGTTGTAGACAATCCTCAGAGCATCATATTCCACATTCTTTAGTATGTCATCTGCCAAAACAGAGACCTGAAAGGCCAAAAATTTCAGTTGAATCAAGAGAAAAGAATATCACAGTTAAAAAATCTCATATCAAAATTTATGCAGTTTGGCTCAATATTGAATTCTACCAGACATAGAACTGGCATACTAGTACATGCCTTTCATAAATTATAAGAGAATTCATCTAGGGTGGGAAATAGATAAAATAAAATCAATAATACAAATAATGTTTCTCGGTCCATATAATAGCAACCAATAGCATATCTCTAAATGTTTGAGCATTCAAACATGACAGTTGGAGACAAAAAGAATCAATTTCTATAATAAAGAAAATTATACCAACTGACCTGGGTATAATTCAATGGATTCTTCTGCAGCTCGGTGATGGATAATTCAATGTCCTTCTTTGAGTCACGAACCAACTGAGCTTTCGCCTTTTCTCCCAAGACAACATATTTTGTTTCTTTCTGAGGACCTATGGCAATGGAAAAATATATTTAAGTTGTTCAAAACATCCAAGGCTTTCAGCTTAGAATCTGAAGGAGTTCATTACAAGCATAATCTACCAGAAGTCAACTTGTTCATAGCCCTGCTTATCTTGACTGATGTGGAGTTGATTCCTCCACATAGACCTTTGTCTGAGGAAATAGTAACAATAACATTCTTCTTAACTTCAACACCTGAAAAACTCAACATAATGCACAATAGAGGAATTAAAATGAAACTATTTAAAAAGAGAATAACTTGTGGCACAAGATTTGGTAAAATCACTAAAGCATGTAAATTATCATATTAGCGTGGAATCATCATTCCCATTATGCATTCGTTAGATGCAAAAACAGATTCCCTAGTCCATATTTTAACCCAAGTTTTGCATCAATTTTGAGTGAACATCCCACATATATCTTCAGCATCCTAATGAACTCCTCCAAAGATTATAGGATGAATAATAAATTCATTTCCTTGAGGGTTAAATTTTCCCCAAGTTTGGGTGATTCTTTCTCCACATTTCCACATGCTCTCATCTGTTACCCCAATGAACTCTATAAGCTTCTATATAGAAAAGTGGAAGTGAGGAAGGCACCAAGACACTGCCAAGATAATTCAAAGCAGCTAATAAGGCTTGCCTGACAAAGTATTTGCACTATCATGCCATGGATACATGCAAATAATCTCATTTTTTAGAAAGATAGAGCAATTAAAAGAATCCAATTGAACACCATTGGTGGAGTGCAAAAGGGTAATTTTGCCTCCATCTTATAAAATAGCACCAAAACATTGTCAGTTCTAAATAAGACACGCAAACAGGTGCGGCAGATAAAGAACCCAGTAAACTTATGTTAGAAGTTAGAACAATAACATTAACAAATGCAGCCATAGCGAGAAACCTTATGGGTGTGCATTAATTTTAATTGTAAAATTTATCTGCAAGTTAAATAAACTGGATAAAATATAAAAGGCAATAAACTTAAATGTTTGTCAATTGACATACTAGGAGCATCGCCAAGGAGTGCAGTAAATGGCTGCCATAAGCCACGGGAATTTTCTGCTCTGGTTTGAATTGCACGTAGCTTTGAGGCTGCAACCATCTTCATAGCCTTTGTAATTTTCTGAATATTCTTGACACTTTTCATGCGATTTCTAACTGCAGAAGAAACATCAACAAAGAATTATCCAAATCTTAAGAGGCTTCATGAAACACGGAGAAATAAAATTACAAGTCTAAATTAAACAGAAGAAAGCATTAACTACTCAATGAAAATAATGACTCACCAACTTGAGTGGAAATAGAACGTATGCCAAGAGGAACCTGCTCCCTGTCCACAAAACTAACTTAATTAGCTGTTCCGTATGAAAGGGCAAAGAGATACACAATTTTCTAATAAAATAAAATTGCAATCAGGACATAGTATTCATGATATGAAGAACATACCTGCAAGTAGATTAACAGAATAAGTCATAAAAGGAGATTTTCAAACTTTCTAGAGAACTCAGGTATAGTAATCATGACACGAAAAACATGTGCGCAAGTAGATTAATATAATAAGTCATAGTTTCTCCCAGTATAGGAGATTTCTCAAACTTTTTCGAGAACATTGTGCCTAAATATGTCATTATTTTCATTGTGTCCTATTATAATGTTTTGTAGGCACATATTGCTATCCCATATCAAGGCCCCATGAAAACTGGACGCAGGTCCTTTTAAATACTTAAAAAGCAAAAAATCCATGAATTCAAACAATATCAAAAATACAGTAGAGCATTCTTAAATGGAATTTCAGGAAGTTTGAACTACATATATAGCTGAATTTATAAATCAAAGACTTTCCTTTTTTTTTTTTTTTTGCTAGACTCCAACAATTTGGCCGATTTTAATTATGCTGCGTCAGTGCTACAATGGACCTAAATATTATTCAGTTCTAAGAATTCCAACACCAACTACAATTTCTTGTATCTCCACAATTTCATATTAGAAGTTGCATTGCTGTTGTAGTGCACCTGAAAGGCCTTATATACAAAAAGTAGTCTTTTTCAGCACAATAACTAGTGAATTGCTTGGTTTTCACTTGGCAGAACTTTTCTTTGTCATGGAACATCTCTCCCCTCACACAATATCAAATTAAAAATCCCAAATATTCTTATTTCCTCAAAACCAAACCTTTAAAATGCACTTCACTCTACTTTTTTCCCAAAAGACTCCATTCAAACTAACACAGGAAAAAAATGATAAAAAATCCACCATTTCATAAATACAATTAGAAGCAAGTCCACAAACACATGTAGAACAGCAAGACATTACAAAACCACAATATTCTATTTGACTTTATTGATGTACAATCATCATAATTTCACAAAAAAAAAAAAGAATATTTTCCCCATTTTATCATCATCCAAACAGAAGATCAACAATGGAAGATATAAAATAAAGGGTAAAAGAGAAGGAGACCGAACTCCACAATAAGAGAGGATCGTAGAGCGGTGGTCTGTTGAGGAGAAATCAGAGGGGCAGCGAATCGCCTCCCTTCGCGTCTCAAAGCAGCCATCGCCATTGTTGAAAGATTCTTTCAGTGAAACCCTAGAACAGCCTCTGCGCCTTAGATCCAAGTTTTTGGAATGGCAGCGAGCTCAGGTGTGAGTTCAACTTCTATTATCTCACTCTATTTTTGTCCGTCCGTTAAAATTGAAAAAAAAAAAAGGATAATAGGGACTCTACGGCCATTTACAACTTCGAGGCAGACCAAAGGACGATGTCGTTTCATTGCGTTTGTCTTGTTGAACAAAATATTTAGAGCTCACAGAGTTCAGTCTAATTCGAAAATAAGAAATCTTTCGTGTATCAAGTTCTTATTGTTTTTTTTTTTTTAACTAAAATTTATTAGTGTCCTTGTACGACACTCCGTAGCACCAATACGTTACAACATTAACCGTTGGACGAGAAAGTAGATGATTTGAGTCATTCACTGATTTACTAGTGGTTATCTATTAACAGAGTTACTTAAAAGTTAATATGGTTTGTTGTCTCAAAATAAAGTAAAAGGAAAAACGCTCTTGGTGCATGAGAATCGTTTACACACGCGAGAACATTTGACAACGATAACTGCTGGGTTATAAATTTGGACTGCCTATGTGCACTTGATCCATTCCAATTATGAATAATTATAAAAAGGAAAAGTTAATTAGAAATTAACTACTTTTCTCACTATAATTAGAAATGATTTTACGTTAAAAACTGCTCAAAAACAATTCAGAGGATTTTCTACAGATTTTCCATCATTCTCAAGTAATTAAGAGATTCGAAAATATTCGTAATGTGGAATTCACTCGAATTCTAGTAACCGGACTACCCATTGTATTGAAAACATGAGATTTTCACTCTGACAAGTAAGTTTCCGTAGCTATTTTTAATTTAACGTTGGTATCATAGCATTAATTCGTGTTTTTGTGCTAAATTGAGGATTAGAATACCTAATTGAAGAATTTTGCATGAAATTTGGTAAAAATCCAATTTTTTGTTTAATTTTTAGTCAAATGGATTCTCTATTTCATAGCAAGAAATTAGTATAGTTGGAAAGCTATCTTTGCAAGCTTTCCAACGAGTATTTTTTTTGTAATTTTCTAATGAACGAGTGAATTACTATGAATTTTTGAAATTATTGATCGTAGTTAGGATTTAATTTACTGAAATTAATTTTCATGGCCAATTTCACTCTCGATTGGTGACTTTTGATATTTAAACTCCGTTCTAAAGATATTGAATCGAAAATTTAATGGTCAAAATCAATAAAAAAAAATACTCATAAACCATAAAAAAATTGAAAAACGAATCACTAGAATCATCCTAAGGCAGCGCATGTTATGCACGTGCCGCCCAAAGCGCGTAAGACGGTGACAGAGAGTAATTGTCCATGTCGAGACACGTGGCTCAATTTCATTGGGCCACGCTGTCTAACACGTTGATGTGTACAGCCACGTGGTATGTACACGTGTCACTGCCATGTGGCAATGACTGTCATGTGTCACTTGCCTATTAGTCCATGTGTCAGTTGACGTGCCGTGACAAGTGGCGTGTGAGGGTGCATGGAGGTGCGTGCGAGGTCCATTTGAGTTCCAATTTTTTTAAAATGCTTAGAATTTAATTTGCTATTTAGTAGGCATTTTTCCAATATTTTTAGAGCATTATTTTGATTTTATTCTGGATTAAAAAGTGCACAAAAAAAAATATTTTAACATGGTTAGTTGTAGCATTTTTTTCACTTGCTCCTAGTATGTTTTAACATTTTTTTTTTTTATGTATTTCTAATGTTGTATTGTAATAATTTTTTTTCTTTCTTTACATGTAGTAAGGGATCGTATGCTTGGCGCTTTTGAGCGACTGACAGCATATAGAAAAAATCTGATGCATTCGTTAGATGATCACGTTAATGTGATGAATTAAAAATTGTGGAATTTTCATGTGTTCTTTTGAAATGAGTATTACATAACCCATGGACAACAAATGTGGATTATTCTTGGTTCCCTAGGTGATTCATGGGAAGAAGAAAGAAAGACGCTTAGAGAAAGGATATGTGACTTGGATTACAATAACATTGTAAGAGAATTAAAAAGTGAGCAAAAGCAGCACATTGTGCATGGCAATAGGCGATCTTGTTAGAAAACGAGTGAATATCCACGGTGAAGTAAGAAAAATATGGCTATGGCTATTAACAAGTTTGTGAGTAGCTTCCTGTGGATGGCTAAAATGACTAAGGATTTGGCATGTAGGGAGCTCATTGAGAAAGATCTAATAGATCCTGTAGAATATTATTGAATATTTGACAGCGGATCTATAGATACCGATGAAATTTATCCAATATGGCATATTAATCTTAGTTTTAATTTGAGGGCTTTGTTCTTTGTGTTTATGTTGGTTAGTTTTATTTATTCTTTCAAAACATGTAATTAATACTTACATATTATGTTTATTAGGATGTTTAAGCATTGAATATTTATTTTAAATACGCATATGTCTCATTATTTTATTACATGTTTGATATTTGGAAATAATATGTTTTGTTATTATATTGAATAAGTAATATATAATATATTATTGTAGGACTATTAAGTTGGTAGATTAGAAAATCTCACCTAATAAAATAATTGGCGCATGTTTTAAATTAAACAATAATAACTAGACTATATTAGCAGAAATTGATTGGATTGTATTACAAGACTGTTGTTTTTTGCTACATGTGTTAGGTTGTTATTGATTAATTTAAAACTTTGTGACATAGAATAATATGGATTGTGAATTGTGCAAATTTAGATAAATGGCTACAACAAAAAGCATTATTGTTTATTTGAACCAAAGGGATAAGCTGAATGACAAAAATTATGATGTTTGGCATAGAAAAATTCAGTATCTCCTAGAAGAGAAAGACATGTTAGAGACAATCACACAATCAGTGGTTGAGCCTGAGCATAGGAGTACTGCTCAGCATAGGTGGGATATGGAAGCATATCAAGCCTATAAGCGCAAGGACCGAGTTGCTCGCATATTGATGCTGAGCAGCATAAGGAATGACCTGGTGCTATGTTTTGAAAAACATCACTTAGCCTAGGCAGTTTGGGATGCTGTGAAGGTCCAGTTTGGTGGAACTTCAACTACTAAGCTTTGTCATTTGACTTAAAAATTTGATGCATATAAAAAGAATCTTACTCATACGATGAGGCAGCATCTCACTATTATGTCTAACATGATGAATGAGTTAAAGGTCATTAGCCATGAGTTGACAGATGAGCAGCAAGTCCAAGTTGTGATTCGCTCTTTTCCAAGTGCCTAGGAGTACATGTGAGTTAACCTTACCCATAATGACAATATCAAAATGTTTGATGATGTAGCACGTCATGTTAAGCTGAAGGAGGATGACCTTCTCACTGATAGGTCTGCAGTTGAGGCCCATATGACTGAGTCTAAAGGAAAATGAGCTTCGAGCTCTAGACGAAAGAAATGGAAGGGAAAGGGAAAAAAGCATTGGAAAAGAGGGAAACAAAACCAATCTTAATGGAAAGAAATACAAGCGCAGGAGATGAGGTGGCAAGAAAGGAAAGAACATGAATTGCTTCAACTGTGGGAAACCAGGTCACTTTGCTCATGATTGCACCAAGCTAAAGGTATTGTATGACTAGATTTATCCCTCTCATTTATATGTTAGTAGTTGCTTGATGCTTGTTGAAACTATTCTTTATTGGACTGTAGACTCAATCGCAACCGACCATATAGCAAGGGACCAAAATGCCTTTATTGAATTTCATCCGATTCCAAAAGGGAGTTGAAGTATCTACATGGGGAATAATGCTTCCGCATATGCTCTTGGAATTGGCACCTGCAAGCTTGTGATGTGAAGAGGCTGCACTCTTTATCTCTATGATGTGCTTTAAGCTCCTAAAGTTCGACGAAATCTTATTTTTGTACTTGCTTTGTTAGGATTTGGTTTTAAAGTTGTTTTTAAGAATAGTTGTGTGAAAGTACTTTTGAATAATGTTTATTATGGTTCTGGATATTTGCTGGATGGTTTTATTGTATTGGATAAAATACCTATCAATGTTGACATTTCTATTTTTAGTAATTCTAATAATTTTTCAATAAATGATGATGTGAAATGGCATGCTAGATTAGGACATATTGGGCTAGATCGATTAAAACGATTAGCAAAGGCTGGACTTTTAGGTTATGTTGATAAAATATATCTGCCTGTTTGTGAACATTGTCTTGCTGAAAAACAATAAGATTACCATTTGGCAAAGCAAAAAGAGCCACATTTCCTTTACAGCTAATTCATTCTGAAATTTGTGGCCCAATGAACGTAAGAGCGAGATATGGCGCTCACTTTTTCATCACATTTATAGATGATTTCTCTAGATATGGTCATGTTTATTTAATCTCCCGTAAGTCTGAAGCATTGGATTGCTTTGTATGTTACAATAGGATGATTGAGAATTAATTAAATGCAACAATTAAAGCATCAAGGACCGATTGTGGGTGTGAATATCTATTCGATTCATTTAAGGATTATTGTGATAAAAGGGTATAGCTAGACAGCTTACTATTCCTTCAACTCTGCTACAAAATGGCATAGCAGAAAAAAGAAATAGAACCCCATTGGATATGGTTAGGTCAATGATGTCATTAGCAAATATGCTTATTTCCTTTTGGGGAGATGCACTGTTAACTGCGGCCTACATACTTAACCGTGTGACATCGAAATCTGTTCCTTCCATCCCATATGAGCTATGGAAAAACGAGAAACCTAACTTAACTAAGATGCACCCATGGGGCTGTGCTACTTATATTCATAACACTTCTCATGAATATGGGAAACTTGCTCCAAGGGGGAAGAAATGTATCTTTATAAGATACTTAGAGTTCTCTAAAGAATATGTGTTTTTGGGGGAAAATACAAATGGAAAGGTAACAGAAATTGAGTCACGAGACATTGTTTTCTTAAAAGAGGACTTTCCTGAAAGAAGAGATATAAATAAGGATTTCCGACTAAATGAAATGGAAGATCTTGAAACAAGTAGGAGTGCAAGTTTAGTTGAATAAGCACCCATAGAGAATGATATTGAATATCATGTTCCTCCTCAAGCAAATAGGAGTGGTACATTGCCTGATAATGTTCCGATGGAGCAATGTCATAAGCAATCTCAGCCTCGACGTAGTAATCGTCAAAAAATTCCCCGTCGTCAATTTGAGATTGAAGAGGAAGCTTTCATGATTGCTCCAGATCAAGAAGAGCCTAAAACTATACAACAAGCTCTTTCGGGTCCTAAAGCAAAAGAGTGGATTAAAGCTATGGAAGAGAAAATGGATTCGTTGAAATCTAACTGAGTCTGGGATTGGGTAGATTCACCGATGGGTTGTAAGACCATTGGGAATAAATGGGTTCTTAAAATTAAACGAAAGGCGAATGGGACAATTGAAAGATACAAAGCTCGATTAGTAGCCAAGGGCTACACATAACAAGAGCGACTATGGAGATACATTCTCACCTGTTGTTAGGTTTGCGTTAGTTCCCCTCATTCTAGCTATTGTAACACAAATGGAATTAGAATTATATCAAATGGATGTTAAAACTGCTTTTCTCAATGGAGAACTAAATAAGGAGATCTATATGGATCAACCTTTAGCCTTTGAGCTTAAGGGACAAGAGTGCAAAGTTGGTAGACTCAAAAGATCCATTTATGGTCTTAAGCAAGCGTCAAGAGAGTGGAACATCAAATTTCATTAAGCCATCTTGAAGGATGATTTTACAATGATGGAGGAAGATCATTGTGTGTATGTTAAATCCTCAAACAATGGTTTTATAATTCTATCTTTATATGTTGATGACATATTAATAGTTGGAAATGATAAAAAGTTGATTGATGTTACCATGTAATGGTTATCATCAAACTCTGAGATGAAAGACATGGGCGAGACTAGCTATGTGCTTAGTGTTAAGATCCTTAGGGATCGCTTGAAAAGGCTTCTGGGTTTATCTCAAGAGACTTACATCAAGAAAATATTAGAGCGTTATCACATGCATGATAGCAAGCCCATGGATACACTATTTGAAAGGAATCTGAGTCTTAATCTTAATGTGTATCCTAAAACATCTTATGAAAAAGAATGAATGTCCAAAGTACCGTATTCCGGTGATGTTGGAAGTTTAATGTATACAATGATGTGCACACGTCCAGACATTTGCTATGCTGTAGGGTTAGTAAGCAGAATTTAATCTAATCCAAGTCCGAAAACACTGGATGGTAGTCAAGAGGATTTTGAGATATCTAAAAGGAACTTCAGAGTATGTTCTGTGTTATCAAGGGAAGAATTTGCTCTTAATTGGTTATACTAATGCTGATTAGGGAGGAGATCTTGATTAGCGCAAATCGACTTCTAGATATGCTTTCTTGCTAAATGATTGTGCCATTTCATGGAGTAGTAAGAAACAATCTTGCATAGCTTTATCAACCATGGAAGCTGAATACGTAACATGTTCCTAGGCTATATAAGAAGCAGTTTGGTTGAGAAGGTTTTTGCAGCATTTAGAAATTTTCAAAACAACATCTAAATCTGTCATAATACATTGTGATAGTATGGCTGCATTAGCCTATCCCAAAGATTTGAAATATCATGAAAAGACCAAACATATCCAGATTAGATATCACTATGTTAGAGACATGATCGTTGAGAAGGAAGTGATTCTGAAACACATTCCTACAAATTAAAATGGTAGCAAATCCTTTTACAAAACCTATAGCTAGGGATGCTTTTGTTAGACATGTAAAATCCTTTGGGTTATATAGGATGTAAATAGTTTGTATATATTGATAGATCACTCATTTTCATAATAAGGTTAAAGGCATATTTGCACAATTGGTTTACTTGCAAATTTTTTACACTGAATATGCCATTAAGCATAATTCAATTAAGTATATCGATAGACAAAGATTGACTCTCTCACATGAGTAATCGCCTTTAGCACTGTTGAACAAGTAGAGATGAGACCGTAATTTGGATGACCAAGATGCAGTGGGAGTGGTTTTGGTCATTATAAAAAGTCGCCTTAATGAGGATCAATATGAGATTTTTCATAAATATAAAAATTGTCGTGAATGATTTCCCCACCATTCATGTGTCTAAGTAGAGGAAGCTGAATGTGAAACTTATTGTTTAACATCGCTGAATGTGTATACAAAAAGTTTTAGGTTTGGCGCATTCAAAGTAACAAGACTAAGACTCATATGGTGTTAATTAATAAAGAGCACGACATACATTCTTATATCTTCAATATAGAAAGGGTTGCTCCACCATAGCATGCATTTCATATTGCATGTGTTAGATGACCTATCAAGAAATGAAAGAATGAATCCTTATTTCTTCGCTATGTGAGTCCTAGAAGTCTTGAATATGGATTTCGTTTTATTACCCTTTGTGACTTTTGACTATATTATGAAGTGATGGATTAATGTTGGCTATCTTAGGGTGTATTCTATAGTTATAAAATGATTCGACTTAATAGAACACTTCTAGAAAAGTGAATTGATTCTGATCCAATTGATATGAGGGCAAAAGAATGAGTATTTTTTTAAAAAAAAAATTCGTTACTTGTATTCATCGGCCGGAGTCATTTCGCTTGATAAAGCTTGAAATAACTTAGAATGCAAGATAATTAAAAAAAGGAGATCTGAGTATGGATTCTAGAGGGATCGAATGATACTCGATTATATGCATTAAGAAAGATACTTGAGGTAAATAGGTACAATATAATGAATAAATACATCATTGGGTTGATGTCTCCTATATGGCCTATGTTTAGGTTTGTATATTGGAGCTCCCACTATTTATGTGCTTTGGGTCACATGGTATGTTTACCCGTATGGATGATTCTCTTTGAAACTGAGACATTTGAATTTGTTTTAGATGAGCCAAGCCAACTATGGACAAGTGAGAGATGACTATAGGTCTAGGCTGCCTATATGGGCTTGACCCAACCCAAGGTCCAATTATGAATCATTATAAAAAGGAGAAGTTAATTAGAAATTAACTACCTCACCCACTATAGTCAGAATTGGTTTTACATTAAAAACTGCTCAAAAGCAATTAAGAGAATTTTCTATAGATTTTCCATCATTCTTAAGTAATTAAGAGATTCGAAGGTATTTGTGCTGTGGAATTCGCTCGAATTCTAGTAACCAGACTACCTATTACATTGAAAAGACGAGATTTTTGCTCCAACAAGTAAGTTTTTGCTACTATTGTTAATTTAACAATAACCATGCCACACATGCGAAGCCTGGTTGGTTTTTTTTTTAATATTTAAAAAAAAACCAACCTTTTCTTATTTGACTGACACTGCTATAAATACTCTCTAAAAAACGAATACTGATTACCTCATTTTTCAACCATCTGAATATCTCTGATAATCTTACGGTATATTTTCTACACCCTAGGATTGGAAAAATTACCAAAGTAGGTTTAGGGTTCAATTTGGCATTTTTGGCCAAAACTGCTAGCACCTGTGCACTGGGCTTGCCCAGCGTGCAAGCACTAGTCTGCCATGGGCCAGTGGCAGGCTAGTGGCCCGTGCAGGCAAGCGATACCTCCCGAGTAATTTTTTCGGATTTTTTTTCCTATGATCCCATCACAATCCGACCCTAAATAATTCTCTCAAAATTTTGGATCCTATCCAAAACCATTTTACTCATTCTTCACACCTCCAATGCGTGTGGCCCATTAGGTTCCTAGTTATGTTGGCCGCCCGAATTAACAATTAATTCAAGCAAGTCATGAGTAGCATCTAGCAACACATTATGACCCCCAATTCACTAGAAAGTCAGTAGTTTGACTATGAACCTTTCTACAGACAACAATATGTGCAATTCGTTCTTTCATCATCCTATACCTCAATTGGTTCAAAGCATGGACTATGTGTTAGCTCTTGTTAGACTGACTACATTACATATAGCCCTAGTGATGTTAGATCTTATCCTTGGGACTCATTACTTTATTAGACATGTCACTGAAGACCATCTTCAGGACGTTTCCACTCTGGCTAGAGATTCTCGAGTAACGATCCTGATAAGAGGCCGTTGGTATACTCTCCCTCTATCAGGAGCGGTGAATCCTCTATTGGCTATCCAATTACCTTCGAATACCTCAAGCTATACCCAATCACCACCCTATGAGCGACCACTATGAGGCAACAAGGAATGGAGTCAAAGCACAGAATCAGTATCCAAGATATCCTTGAGTACCTCAAGTCTAAGGATACTTGCCCTGTTGCTATGATGAGACTATCATTGACATTTAAATAGATAATTCATATGATCATCTCGTAGCAGGTCATCTAATGTACTTGACTACTCTTTGCAAGCATCCACATGTTAACTTTGAACATCTCATATTCACAGCTTATGAGATCTACTACTTGATCCAATCAAGGAGTATAACATGTGCTCATCTATCCAGATTAACAATTTCCCATCTTGTTGATCCTATGACTAGGGATAATTTAGATACTAACATAATTACATATGATAGGAATCTCATTATCATGATCTCATCATGATTTCCTTCATGCTATATTTTGTATCATGGACTTTCATTAATCAGTTTAAGATCTATATTAATTCATATGCAATTGAATACTAATATAATGAAAGAATGCATTTATGAATGGGTACACTAAGTGCTAGAGGCGATTGCCTTTTAGGTACATCTCTAAGAATCTTCCACTTGCACTAAAGCCAATCGCCATTATACATTACATTATTGGCGAAAATATCACTATCATATTCCTTTTGGGTTTTTTGTTTGGTGACTCTATTAGATATTTTATGATTAGTGGGAACTCTTTCTCTCATTACATCACATCTACCATTGATTTCTAAAATGAATTGATAAGATTAAGTACATGTTTAGACCTTTTGAAGAGAACATGATTCCTTTGCATATCCAATAGCTCTATTATTGTTCCAATCATATTAGACTTATAATACTAGGAATCACTTCTACCTTGGGATGAATTCCCTTTCCAAACTACTTCTCAGCTGCTTAGGAAGCTATAATGTACTTTGAGTTGTTGAATAATCAGTCATCATTTGTCTGGAACTTTTCTAATTGACTAGACAACTATTTAATGTGAATACATAGCCCGACTAGGATTTTGAGTTATCCTTGTCAAATTAGATGCTAGCATCTATAATCCTGCTTACCTTAAGCTTACTATCTCCTTAAACCAATAATACATTTTCAATCCTTTTGAAGTATTTAAGGATGTTCTTGACAGTCACCCATAATCCCTTGATGGAATCATATTGATATCCACTCATGACACTCATAGAATGATATCAATTGGGCCTAGTGCACGATATAGTACATAATGAATCCAAGAGCCTAGGCTTATGGAATCTCATCTATGCTAGTCTATTTATCTAATGTCTTTAGACATAAAGACTTAGAGAAGGTAATCCTATCAATCATAGGAATAGATCTTCTCGTAGACTACTCCATGCTAACCACTTTAGCATCTTAGCTATGTAGAATAAGAAAGAATGAGTAACCTCTTAAATCTATCTCTATAGATCTTAATCCCCTTTTGGCAGGTTACTTTAAAATCCCGCACGGGCCCGTCAACCCCCTTAAACGATTTTTCCCCGCGATCTTATCGCAAACCGACTCAAAATAATTTTCTCATATTTTGGATCTCATCCTAAGCCATTTTGCTCATTCTTTACATCTCCAAAGCATGTGACCCATTAGGTTCCCGGTTATGTTGGCCACTCAAATTATCAAATAAGTTAAGCAACTCATGAGCGGTATCTAGCAACATATCATGATCCCCAATTGACCGGAAAGTCAGTGGTTTGACTACGAACCTTTCCATAGACAACAATATGTGCAATTCATCCTTTCACCATTCTATACCCCACTCGGTTCAGAGCATCGACTATGTGTCAGCTCCCGCTAGACTAACTACGTCACACCTAGCCCAAGTGATTTTAGATCTTGTCACTGAGACTCATTACTCAATTAGACATGTCACTGAAGACCATCTTCATGACAATTCCACTCTGGCCAGAGATTCCCGAGTAATGATCCCAACAAG
>CATIWF010012431.1:0-36306 GCA_949630135.1 Balakata baccata | reverse complement strand
CGTGATTGTTATGGTAGGGATATGATATCAAAAGGTGATGAATGACTTAAATATATGGTTATGTTATAGGCTTTTCTTACATGGAGTGATTGATTGTTGAATATGCAAATGTGATATAAATGCAAATGTTAAGTAATGATTATTGCAAATTGCATATGCATATGGATTTAAAAGGCCTTGTGACTAGCCCAGTGGCATTGTAAAGCAAAAGAAGAGGCCTATGGCCCAAACAAATGTTCAAAAGCAAAAGAAAAGGCTTATGGCCTAACAAATGTGCAAATATTACAAATGATCAAGCTAGCTAGCAAATGCAAATGTTCACATGGAAACCTAGGACAGTGTCTGTTTAGCCTGGTGACAACAAAAAGAAAATGACATAAGCATAAGTATAAGCAAATGAAATGTTTACATGATTTAATATTATTTATATTCATATGATATTGATAAATAGAATGACATGCAAAATGTGTATGAATGACAATTACTACTTGTAATTGTGAGTGACTTAGTACTTTATAAAGCTTTTGATAATTATTCTCATTGAGTTGCAACTCATCAAATTGTATCATCTTTCAGGCAAAGAGGAGTAATTAGCTCAATTTAGAGGTGCATATTATATAGAAGACATAGATCACAGGTCACCGGCCGAGCCTCACCAAACTCTCTCTTTGCATTGCACATATGTATAGGAACATGACATTTATATTTTGGGTTGTGTATCTGTATATATATAAATTACTAAATATGCAATGATGTGTAAATGTGTATTTGGCTTTAACCTTTCTAATTGAAATAATTGAACATAGTGTCTGAATTGTTAACATATGTGATATATTAGGTTTATAATCAGGATGTGGTGCTTAGCTGAACTGTCAAATGTTGCAAAGTGATAATGTTATATGATTAAAAAAAAAATTATCCTTCATTATAAACAGGACTATGTCCTATTCTATGCAATATACGATAACATGATATAAGCATAAGTGATATCCACAGGTATAAGGTGTTACAATGGGCTAAATACATAAGTCATAACCATAACAATCATAGACAAAGTGGAACTCCAAGATATGAAAGCTTTCACAAGTTGACATACAATAAAAGCACTAGCCATGCCTAAGATAGAGTCAGTTATGCTTATAAAGCTATAACAATTCTAATCTTCAAAGGGAGTATAAAGGGCTCTCATTTATAACCCCCAACAAAGATAGAACAAAATTTTAAGTGCCTAATTACTTCTTAAGCTTGAGCTTTTAATTTCTTTAGGTATCATTCTTTATTTCTCTCTTGTAATTTTTAAAAGCTTAAGTGTTCTTAAGCTTTTAGGTTGTTGAGTGATTTCTATCTTGCAATCAATAGCTCAATAGTGAGACTGAGTGTATTGGGTTGGGAATTGAAATACTTGTAAGAGTTTGAGTGGGAGCCATAAGTTAAAAGCACGTAGGTAGCTTGTTTAACCTTGTAAGGGTTTAATCTACACCTTGATATAGATTGTTAGTAGATTGAAACTCTCAACTAAGGTTGGGGAGGGAAGTAGGCTAAGAAGGTCAAACCTCTATAAATCGTTTGTGCTCTCCCACTCTTCTTTGTTTGATTTTTAATTTCCTATTCCATTTAAAATCACAAATTCAATCCCCCCCCCTTTCTTGGAACTTATGGTATTTCATTTGGTATCAGAGCTTGGTCTCCTCTAGTGCAGATTTAATCATCTTGGAGTAAAGATCATAGCCTCCACAAGTCAAGTTCCGATGTTCATGGACCGAGCTACACAAGACCTCCAGTCTTTGATGGAACTGATTATGCTTATTAGAAGAACAAGATGGAGATGTTATTGGAAAGTGGAGGTGTCAATCTTTAGGACATCATTGAAAAAGTGTGGACTCCTTCTATGGGAAAGGATGTGCCACTTCTAAGAAACAACTACACCGAAGAGCATATCAAGGCTAATTTGAAAAACAAAATGGCAATCAACATTCTCTATTATGCCTTAAGTAGATAAGAATACAATGGAATTGGTCATTTGAGATCAGTTAAGGAAATTTGGAATGCTCTAAGAACAAAACATAAAGGAACCAATCAAGAAAGAAGCAAGAAGCTACAAATACTTTATAGGGAGTATGAATTGTTTGATATGAAGCTTAATGAGAAAGTGACATGTATAGTAGGCTTTTCAAACTCATCAACTCCATGAGGAAGCTTGGCAAAGAGTCATTCTTTTGAAGATATAAACAATAAGATCCTTATGAACCTACCCCAAAAGCAATGGGATGGAAGAATTTCATCAAGTGAAGAATCCAATGATCTCTCATTGCTTCCTACAGATGAGTTATTAGAAAAGCTTCTCACTAATGAAGTCAAGATGTCTCAAATGAATGAAAATTAAAAGATAAAGAAAGATAAGGGGATTGCTCTCAAGGTAAGCAAGGAAGCAAGTGAGAGTGATTTAAGTGATGATGACTTAGCTATGATTTCTAGAAAGGTCAAGAACCTCATAATGAAGAAGAAGAGGGAGAAGGCCTTCAAGAAGTAAGACTCAAGCAAGAAAGATCAACTTATTTGCTATAAGTGTAACAAGTCTGGATATATTCAATTAGAGCGCCCAAGGTTGAAGAAGTCCTATAAGAAGGATAAGAAGGAGAAGAGGAAAGCCTTCAAAGCAACTTAGGATGACTCTAGTGACTTTAGTGATGAAGAATCTGGTGATGAAATTGCCAACCTTTGCTTCATGGCACTTGAAGAGCCTTTTAATAATGAGGTAACTTAAGAACTTGATCTTGTTCCTAATGACAATAACATGATGCATGTTATTGAAAAGATTATATATAAGTGTGAAAAATATTCTTCTAGAATTAATTCACTTGAAGAAGTAGTAAAAAATCTAGAAGGAAAACTTAAGAAATCAAGAACTTCTAATGAAGGATGAACTAAATCTTTGGATGAATGTAATTCTACTAAGAACAAGGTTTTAAATAATAATGCCAAACTTGTTGAGAAAAATGTATTGTTAGAAAAGGATGTTAATAGTCTCAAAAATTCCATAATTAGATTCAACAAAGAGAAAGAAATCCTTGATAGAATAATTGCTATTAATTCCACCCATTCTCAATCTAAAAAAAGAATTGGGTTTGGCAATTGGCATGCTAGTACTTTTAAAATTAAAAGTCTAAGTGTGCCTATCACTAAGTAATATAATGAACATAGTTTGAAAGCCAAAAGACCTAAGAGGTTCAATGGCAACAGAGCCAGTAGCCTAAGAATCAAAGGCAATAGAGGACCTCCTCCTAGGAGACATCATCATGTCCCTTCACATAGCTTTCATGGTTTCCAAAGGAAGGGACATACACCTCATGCTACATGCCATTATTGTGGTGAACGAGGACAAAGTAATATGAGATGTTTGATAAGAAAAGCTCATTTATATCCTTCAAATGCTAACCCCTAAGAGCCTAAGTACATTTGGGTACTTAAACTTGAATGATCCTTTGTTTTTGTAGGTATGCCTAAAATCCACCATGAGTGAGCACAAGTGGTATCTAGATAGTAGATATTCAAGGTATATGACCAGGAATGCCAACCTATTCACTCACTTGGAGATGAAGAAAGGTAGCAAGGTAACATTTGGAGATAATGCCAACGATAAGATTATTGGCATTCGACAAGTTGGTAAGAAAGACTCTACTCTTATTGAGGATATTCCTTTGGTTAATGGCGTAATGCCCACTAATTAGGGTCTATTTAAAATAAGTGTGTGATTGGCATATATAGAAACTACATGAAAGACATTAGGATAAAATTGAATAAATAACTAAATTAGAAATTAAAATAAATTAAAATTTATTAACATTGTTAATTTGATTATATTAGATCACATAATTAAATTGCATTTTCGATGATGATAATAATAATAATAATAATAATAATAATAATAATAATAATAATAATAATAATAATAATAAAGAAGAGAGAGAGAGAAAAAAAGAAAAAAAATGGTGCAAATTTCACATATAAAAAAAAAAGAACAGGAAAACTAAGGCAAGGTTGGTGGAGGCCAAATTTCACATATAAATAATGGAACTTCTACACATTTCTTTTAATCCTCCTCTACTATTCTTCTTCTTTTCTCATAAAAGCCTCTATCCTTCTTTCTTTGGCTCAAGAATTATATCAATTTTTGTCTCTAATTGTTCTTATGTTATTTAAAGTTGTTAGTGCTGTATAGAGGTAGTGACTTGTACCACGATTTTGATGACCATATATTTTGATTTTGAAGAAGTTCTAAACATGAAAGTTGTGGATTTATGTCTTTTATGACTATATAAATAATTTTGCAAGATTTGGCCTATAGAAAGAGATATGTATAATTGATTGAGACTGGTTCCTAAAAGAGTGTCAATAGGATACTCTACTGTGGTTGCTTATTTTGATCATTTTAAGGGCCGAATTAATGGAAACTCAAAGCATAAAAGTTATAGCTTTAGGTGTCTGCTAGGTCTCTACCAAATTTAGTATAAATCCTTATTGTATAGACTGAGTTATAGTGAAATGAAACATAACTATTCCTTTAATTAAACTGCTTCTGGTACTTGTGCAGCTCTAGTAATTTCATACTTAGTTTTGAGCAATTTATAAATGGAATCAACCAAAGTGAAACATAAAAATTTAGTCCATGTCTTAGCTAAAATCTAGTGAAAGCTTTACCTTAAATGGTTGTGTATTTTATGAGTTATGATCATAATAAGGGACACTGGTCAGTTGTTATTCTGTATTGGACTAGTTATATTTTCCCTATTAATTAAGGATCTTAGAGACCTAATTGATAAAAATGGAAAATGAAAAATTTTCCAAAATATCCACTATAAGTATTAAAAAGTTTCATCATAATATAATATACACGTTGCAAGATATAAATTTTTAAAATAAAGTATCTTAAAACTGCCTATGGGCAGGAAATAGGGCAAGCTTTGGCATTGTACCAAAAATTATATAATGCTCTAAAAATTCTGAAATTATAATATGTTATAGTATTATATGTTAAATGTAATTATAGATAATAATTATATAAATTGGACATGAATAGTAAAAGTTATAGAGTTAGCAGTCCTAAAAGGATACAGTGCCCTTAGGAGAAATTTTAATTATTTATTTATACCATACTAAGAATAAGTATTCTAACAAAGTAATGATTAATTATATTTTCAAATTAGGTTTACAACAAGTTGGAGAACCCTAGGAGTAGACAAGCTTCATAATCTTGGATTTTGTAAGATTCTATATAGGTGCGTACATATTTGCATTTTAGTTCATCATTATTGCATGTTTGAAGCTAGTAGACAGTAGATTGTAGATTTCAAGTTCATCAAGAGAAGATTCCAAAGCACATATCAGAGGAGATATTAAGACCGGCTTGTGGATCGGTTATCCTGTACTTTTGTTTTTGGTTTAATCATACATATGGGTAGATAACATGTTTTGTTTATGTATTAAGATATGTTTCGTATATTGTAAATATTTAGTATGTGAATGATAATTATAATAGGTGACAAGTATGGATGTGAAATGATGACGTGTAATAAAATAAACTAAAAATGACATGTCTAATCCAGTAAATAAATATATTCAGGTAAATAAAAATTAATAATTAAAAATATTTTAATTCAGGTAGGTTAATTTAGTTCATCATGTGATATTCCGCTTATATGGTAGGATTATTCCTATTATGCAGACGGAGTGTCACATTTGTTGGTATCAGAGCTTAGGTTTAGACGGTTATAGGCCTAAGTAGAAAAAGGTTTGTCATACATGCATACATGTGTCTCCTATAACTCTGATATGAGCTAGTTCTCTGTCAAATATAGATATATAAGTAGATGTCTTTAGAAAAATGAGGAGGTGATTGAAGCTTAATACTCCTCTGTTGTTTAACGATGACGTATCAAGATGTTTCGAGGATGAAACATCTTAAGAGGGAGAGAATTGTAATGTCCGCTAATTAAGGTCTAGTTAAAATAAGTGTGTGAGTGATTTATATAAAAACTACACGAAAGACATTAGGATAAAATTGAATAAATGACTAAATTAGAAAATAAAATAAATTAAAATTGAATAACATTGTTAAGTTGAATAGATTAGACCACATAATAATAATAATAATAATAATAATAAGAAAAAAAGAAAAAGAAAAAAAAAAGACGGTACATATTTAAAAAACAAAAAAAAAGGATAGGAAAACTAAGGCAAAGTTGGTGGAGGGGAAATTTCACATATAAATAATGGAACTTCTACACATTTCTTTCGATCCTCCTCCATTATTCTTCTTCTTTTCTTATAAAAGTCTCTTTCCTTCATTCTTTGGCTCAAGAACTATATCAATTTCACTGCAAATAAATTTATTCTTGGTAAGTAATTTTGTCTCTAATTGTTCTTATGTTTTTGAAGTTGTTAGTGCTGTGTAGAGGCAGTGATTTGCACCACGATTTTGATGACCATAAATTTTGATTTTGAAGAAGTTCCAAATATGAAAGTTGTGGCTCTTTCAAGTTTTCCAATTTTTCAACCTGTATCACAATATATTTTTATGGCTCAGCAAGAGTCATGGGCATGACTAATATAGTTGGCCATCACATTTGGATGGGTTGAAGGCAGAAGGGTTCACTAGTTAAGTCACAGGCTAACTCATGTTTAAGCCTTTCTTTCTTTTTTTTCTCTCCGTAGTCAAAGGCGTGACTTAATATGTCACTGTCGTGATTGGGCTATCAGTCCCCCTCTTTAAAAACCCTAACTTTCCTTTTTTTTTCTTTCCTCTCCTCCAAATTAGAAAATGGCATTGTCCTCCACATTCTTCTTACTCTCATCTTCTCTAGTGCATCTCACCCTAAAACCTCCATTTCTCTTCACTTTTTCCTCATTTCTTCATCAAATTTCTCTATTTTCTCCACCAAAATCGCCTTTTAATATCTTTTTTCTCAAAAATCCGGTGTTTCTTGAAGACCCCCAACTTGTTCCTCATAGCTCAAGTCACACCTCACGGACTAGTCACTCCACCCTTACGGTGAAGCTTAGGGATTCACTCTTTTTGTCACAGATTCAAGCTTTTCATCACACTTTGGGTCATGATTTTGAGTCATGACACCAAAGGTAGGGACTTCCAAAGCTAAACGTAAGGGTAGAATTGTCCAATCCATTGTTCCAAAGACCTACATTGATCCCTTCCTCTCTAAAATTCCTAGGTCTGGTCATAAAAGGTAAAAGCTTCTCAAAACTAGGAAATTTCTACCATCCAGGCCCTTTGATTGGAATTGTGTTAGGACAAAAGGGATTGAATCTAATGTGTGAGTTCTGTTGGGAAATTTGAGGATGCTAGATTCTGTAGACATTTACAAACCCATTTTTCTAGATTTATGCTTAGAATTTTTGAGTACTCTCTATATTGATCAATTTGGAAATATAAAATTTTAACTCTGTGGTGCTTCTATTAAACTATCTCCTAAATCTTTTGCTACTTTAATTAAGTTTCCTTTTGATGGACTATCAAATAAGAATGATTTGGAAAATTTTGTTCTTTATGCTGCATGGAAATACCATGGTTTTGGAAATTGGGATGTCTATCTGATTAAGAGTACCTCTTTCAAGACTCCTACTTTGAAATATGTTCAATGTTTTCTAATTTATAGTATTTTTGCACAGGGGGATAGTAATAGAGTTGTTGGAAAATCCGAGGTCTTTTTATTAGAATATGCTAGGACTTCTCAGCTTATGGCCTTGTCTCAATGGTTTGCTTTCCAGATTTTCACCATGACTATTAAGATGAGGGGTGACATTTTGATCAGAAGCTATATTACCCACCTGGCTGTATCACTTCAGTTACTTGACCTAGACTCTACTTATCTTGTTCCTTTTTTATCATCCTTAATAGACAAGCTTGATGTTGGTTCCTTTATCAAGATGGAAGCTGTAGTTTGTGTTACCTATCATAATGATATTTTTTTTTTTACCGTTTTAAGGATGATGGGTGGATGGTAATTAGGCTTGGCAACGAGGTGGGTAATCCTCATTCCCCGTAAGGCTTTGCCCCGAACGGGTTGGGGATTCCTCGACTCACTACCCTATAAGGAGGATACTCCCTACTTTATTGGGATCTCTGTCCTTGACCCTGTGGGGATTTAATAATTATCTTATATATATATTGATTAGTGAACAAGAGTATAATTTCTACAACAAAATAAAATCTAATAATATACCTTTTATATTATTTAAAAAAATACATCCAATATAAAATTTAAAAACACTTAAAAAATTAATTTCAAAAATTTAAAACATATAAAAGTGTATCTCATATAATATTTAAAATAAGAAAAAAGTTATTCTTTACTAAAGGCTCAAATAGAATCCATTAAATAAATTATGCGATTAGTTTGAGCAATACTATATGAAAAATTGGCATTTGATATTGTTAAATTAATAAGAATTGAATTACTAATTAACTTCATTTAAATATAAATTAGCATTCTTTTAAACTTATTTGTAAATAGAAATCTATTAAAATAATGACATATAAAATTCATAATAAATTAAATTAATTAATGATAAATTTTTATAAAAGTCATTTATTCTATTACAAAATTGCATTTTAAACATTACGAATTCTATTACATAAATTTTAATTTATTTCAAAAATATTATTATTATATTAATTTAAAATTATAATTATATAAGCTTAATTAATTTTCATCTTAAACTTAAAATCCTAAGAGCATCCCCTACAATGCTTCTTATCTCACTTCCTATTAGATTATAAAAAATTCACTTTCTATTTTAGTTTACCTTAAAAATTATGTGCACTCCAATAATATTTTTTATCTCACTTCCTATTTTAATTTTTTATTAATAAAACTATTTAGAAAAAAATAAAGAGAAAGAGTAAGAGACCAAAAAAAAAGCAAATAGAGAGAAAAGAAAAAAAGAGAGAAAATATAAATAATAAAATATTACTTAGGAACGCCTTATGACTCTTAAATCTAAGGAGGGAAAATGTAAATTTTAGAAAGTGAGATAAATAAAAAGGAAGATAGAAAGACTATTAGAAGACATAAAACTCTTTAAATATAGGTAAGAATGGAAATAAAAAGGTTGTTAGGGATGCTCTAAAGAAGCCACTCTTGACTTTTCTTCTCCCCTCCCCTCTTTTTCTTTCCATAACTAAACTCCTTGTATTCTCCTAATTTGGGAATAGTCAAAGCTTTGAGGAAAAACATTGTTGGTATATAGCTTTTTGCAAATTTTACTTATATTTTATATTTACTTATAAATTTATAGTGATGCTACTATTTTTTTCTTTTCAAATTTTCCAACAAAATTTCTAGTTGAGATATGTGGATTTTTAGAGGAAAAGCTTCAATTCTTCGAGTTGAGCTCTTCAAAATTTATTGTAATTCTTTATTCAGGTAATTATTCTCTACAGAATAGATAGAATCGATCAATCTTCAACTCTTCTCTCTATTTTCTTTAAATTTTATTTTTTTTATGGGTTAGAAATGTACCAATATGAAAGGAAAAAAAATTAGAATCATTAGTCGTCCCTCCGTGGAGCATTAGAATATGGTTAATTAATTAAATCGTTATATAGCAATGGTTGACTAGGGAAACAAATGTTGAGACATTGCTAAAGGTCAAGACTATATTATGGTTTTACAAGCAACAAACCAATATATATATGACTTATGTTATAGGGTTTTGCTTCTAGCTTTTAGGAATTTTTTTTTTCATTTTCCATTTTGTGTTAGTTAATTAATTAATATTTAGAAGGGATAGTGGCAAATTGAAGGTGTTGGTATATATTGGTAGAAAAACTCATAATAAAAATGGGCTAAGGATC
The DNA here is from genome assembly GCA_949630135.1 of Balakata baccata. Lineage (NCBI taxonomy): Eukaryota > Viridiplantae > Streptophyta > Magnoliopsida > Malpighiales > Euphorbiaceae > Balakata > Balakata baccata. Next base: position 26,435 of record CATIWF010012431.1, on the reverse strand, counting down.
ACCATATTGTGTTTGAGTATGTGAAATGGAATTGAATAATAATTTATATTAAATTATGTTTTTGGTAATACGAGGTGAAAAATGACATATTCTGAGGCTCCTGCTCAAGACTCCACACCAATTGATTCAAATCTAACACAGATAGATAGTTCTTGACCATTGATTCTTCAGCACTAGTTGATTCAAATCAAACATCTTTTATTGACGAAAATGAAGGTCTTGACCTTGGGCAATAAAAGAGGTTTGAAATCAATTGTGTGTAATCATTTTAAGAGAAAAAATAAATGATAAATGGAAGGCAATATGCAACTACTATAAAAAGAAACTTAGAGGAGAAACAAAAATGGCACCAAACATTTACATGATCATTTTGCAATATGTCCACTTTGAAAATTAAGAGACATAAAGGAATCATTTTTTGAGGCCAAAGACAGATGTAGAGGGAAAAATTTCTATAGGGGCTTACACTTTTGATGAAGTTGAAAGAAAAGAATTAGCTACCATGATCATCTTACATGAGTATCCTTTGAATACGGTAGAGCATTATGGCTTTCAAGGTTTCTGGATGCTATTCAACCATTATTTAAAATGGTTTCTAGAAATACAGTGAAAAATGATATATTGAAGATTTATGAATTTGAAAGGTCAAAACCAATGAAGTTGCTTGATAAGAATAAAAGTATAATAGCCATCACAGCAGACATGTGGACTTCAAGTAATCAGAAGAAAGGACTTATGGCTATCACGACACATTTTATTAGTGAATCTTGCAATCTACAAAGTCGAATTGTCTGGTACATTATTTTCATACTTTTATATGAACTTATTTGTTAGCTCTATTCCTTTACATTTATAAATTGCATTTTAATTTGTGATTTATTATTTGATTTTAGGTTTATCTATATGCCATGTCCACATACACCTAAAGTTATTTGTTATTTTCTTATTGATTGTTTGATGGATTGGAATCTTGATCACAAGTTGTCTACTTTGACAGTTGATAATTGTATTACTAATGATTCTTTGATCAACTTGATTTTGAACAAATTGCATGTAAATTCACTTTGGTTAGAAAGGTCATTGTTGCATATGCAGTGTTGTGCTCATATATTGAATTTAATTGTGAAGATGGTTTATATGTTATTGGTGATGTTATTGAAAGAATTCGTACTAGTGTTGTCTTTTGGATAGCCTCTCCTAAAAGAATTGAAAATTTTGAAGAGACAACTTGTCAATTAAAAGTTTCATTCACTAAGATGTTAGTCTTAGATTGTAAGACTTGGTGGAATTCTACATATGTGATGCTTAAAGTTCCTATTGGCTATAAAAATGTTTTCAGTCAACTGAAACAACGAGAGCCACTTTATAAATGTCTCCTAATAGAGGAAGATTGAGAAAGGGCTACAAAAATTTGTGATAGGTTGAAGTTGTTTAATAATATGATTGAGATTTTTTTCAAGAACTAAATATCCTATAGCCAATCTATATTTTTCAAATATTTTTGAAATTAGAATGGCTTTGAGGAGATGGCTTATTTGTAGGCATACTTATATCAAAGATATGGCAGGAAAAATGATAGAAAATTTGACAAATATTGGTCTCAAATTCATGGTATTATGGGTGTGGCAACTATTTTGGATCCTAGATATAAGCTTAAATTGTTGCACTTTTATTTTCCTCTTCTTTATGGTAGCGATGGAGCAAAAAGAGAAATTCAAAGAATTCAAGACCTTTGTTCTAACTTGGTAGCTGAATATTCATCCAATTTGGAAATGGGTGGATATAGTAGTTTTCAGTCTTCTATAGATAGTTCTTCATATGCATCACTCTCTTGTCTGGATAAGGATGTATATCCCTTGAGCAAATATGATAAGTTTGGTGCTTTAGATACTGAAAGTGAGAATGCTAAAATATAGGTAGATAGTTATTTGGAGGAGCATATGATACCAAGAAATGTTGATTTTGATATATTAAGTTGGTGGAAGAATGCACTTAGGTATCTTACTCTACAATTAATTGCTAGAGATTTTTTGGCAATTTCTACTTCTATTGTGGCTTCAGAGTCAACTTTCAGTATAAGTGAAAGGTTTGTAAGCCTACATTGCAATAGATTTCATTATAACACATTAGAAGCTACCTGATTGCCAAACCTAATGGTTATTCATATGCCTTTAAGGTAGGGTTACACATTAGAGGTAGAAAGAGAGTTAAACTTAAGACAGTTGGTACTTTTGAGGGTATGGCAACTAATGGTTCTAGTGATGGAGATGCTGATACTGTGACAATGACAAGTGATGATATTGGAGCCTCTTCCACTCCTCCCGATCTTGTGCGGCAACTGATTGCTCATTTTGATTAGCTCTTTAACTCCTTGGCAAAGCAGCTTCAAGCTTCAGATGACCAATCTCATGCCATCAAGGAGCAAGTTGAGACTCATCTTACCTTTCTTGAGTTGGAGATTGTGGCTCTCTATGGTCATCCACCTCTATCTCCATAACAATAATGATATCTCTTATCTTATCTTACCTTCTATCTTTTTGGACATGCCAAACAATTGTACTTAAAACTTTTTGGGATATATTATCTTTTTGTTTGTCTACTTCTCTTGGTAAAAGTATCTTTTTTTATTGGTGCCAATTGTGGCTTGCTGCTTATGTTTCTTTGCATTAAACCCTTTTTGTTAACATATATATATATACATATATACACACACACATACACACAATTGCAATTGTTTAATGTCTTATATATTAATAATTGCTTTGTGTCTTATATTGACTTGTGATGTTTGCCTTGAGCGCATATTTATTCAAATTTATTTTATATGCATATTTTGAGGAGGGGTTATCTTTCCTCCAAAATTATCACATTGCATAATTATTTTTCACCATAAAAAAAGGAAGAGATTGTTGAACCTTAAGGACTACTCCCGTAATTTTGATAATCACAAATAATTAAGCAATGCCATTTAACAATTTCAATTGTTTAAGTGTTTCTTAGGCTTAATTTAAATTGGAAAGCAAACAAATTATTGTCAAGTCCTTAAAGATCATATTTTGGGCTAAATACACAAGTCATGACCATAACAATCAAAGACAAAGTGAAACTTCAAGGTTTGGAAGCTTTAATAAGTTAGATCGCAAGTTGAATCACAATCAAAGCAACAGTCACGGTCATGACAGAGTCAGTCACACCTATGAGAATTGATGGAAAGGCTCCAAGTTGGTACAAAATACTTCACAACCTGGCTCACAATCAGGGTCACCACTAGAACCAAAGTCACAACTGTGACTGTATTTATCACACCCATGAAGTTTTTGTCTAAGAGTTCTAGAAGACTTCACAACTTAGTTCATGCCTAGGATCACACCCAAGCAAAGAGTCACACCCGTAACTATACTAGTCACTCCTATGACTGTTGAAGCCAGGTTTTTCAGTTTAAAAGCTAAGAATTAGTCACGCCTGTGACCCACAGTCACACCTGTGACTCACTGTATTTAATGCAATTGATTATGTATTTTAAGGTAGCTCAATGGCTAGAAATGCAATTAATGAAGCTCCAACAACTCTACTATATAAAGGGAGAATAAAAGACTTTCATTAATGACTCCCAATAAAGATTGAACAAAATTCTTGAACTTGAGCTTTTAATTTCTTCAGCTACCATTCTTTATTTCTCTCTTGTAATTTTTAAGTGTTCTTGAGCTTTTGGGTGTTGAATAATTTCTCTCTTGCAATCAATAGCTCAATAGTGAGATTGAGTGTATTGGATTGAGTATTGAAATTCTTGTAAGGGTTTGAATGTGAGTCTTAGGTTAAAACACTTGGATAGCTTGTTTAACCTTGTAAGGATTTAATCTACACCTTGAATATGAGCCTTGGGTTTGAGTAGATTGAAACTCTCAACTGAGGTTGAGAAGAGGAGTAAGCTAAGAGGGTCAAACCTCTATAAATCGTTCGTATTCTCTTGCTCTTTTTTGTTCAATTTTTAATTTCCTATTCCATTTAAAATTACCAATTCACTAGCCCTCTTGGTATTTGTGGCATTTCAAGAACAATAGAGCTTAAGTTTTTAGTTAGCTTATGTGTCATTTTCTTATTGATAGAGTATGAGGTATATATATGTACAGATGATTATTTTTTTACCAATGAGTGAGATTTTTCGTTCAATAAATATTCTCTCTGAAATAAGCTAGTTTTAGCTTCGATGAAAATCAAAGTAAGAATATGTATTTTCTCTATTTTTCAGTACTTTTTATATATAAATTTTGAAATGAGTGGTACTTTTTTAAATATATAATATATACAAAGAATAATATTGTCTACCCACTAAATTAATAGAATTATTATTTTAGTATTTATTTTTATAATTATAATCTCGATTATACAACAAAATAGGTTTCTTGATGGGAAAATTTTAATGGAGAAAAATATTTTGCCGCAAAAGAAGATAAGATGGTTATATTTAATGGGATCATTTTGTTTCCCTATAAAAACCTTATAAAAACCTTATTATTTGTGGCAAAAAACACTTAATCGCCACGAAAACTTGAAAATAGAAGCACGCTTTCAACCCGCGTACAAATTTCGCCAAAATATAACTTTGAAAAAATAAATTAATTAAAAAACACTTAATCACTACAAAAACTTGAAAATAGAAGCACGCTTTCAACCTGCGTACAAATTTCGCCAAAATATAACTTTGAAAAAATAAATTAATTAAAAAACACCTTTATTTTCCTCCATCAAACTAAACCACTCTTTTATTTTTTTTTTACCAAATTCATAACCCTAAAACCAAACTCAAACCTAATTTAATCTTAGAAGAGCTAGAGTGAATCTAGAGAAAGAGCAAAAACGACAGGGAAGGGAGACAAGAAAGAAGCTTGAAAGAGAGAAAAATGCAAAAGAAAAGCTAAGAAGCAATCAAAGGTCATTGAGCTATATAGAAATCTTGTACGCTCGATGCTATTGAAGCCCAGCTCAAGGTATATCACCCACTTACTCATATTGTCTAAATTGTCGAAAGTTCGGGGAAAATTGTAAAAATAGTAACAAATCTTTCAAAAAATGTTATCTAAATCAAAATTATATGTATCATATATATGGGCATGTCATATCAACATACCATGTCATCCTGTCAATATCCCACTTTAGCATTTTTGAATAGAATTTTGACAAACCTACTTGGATCAGAACTAAACTCATCTTCTCTACTGCTTCTACTCCGATGTTGTGCTTGCAAGGTTGGTACTTCGAGGTTCTTGTTCTGGTTGCTTAAAAATGCAGAGATCGCTTAGGATTCTTTTTTCATTTGGTAATATCTGCAAGTTTTTATTTGTCAAAAGTTTTCTCCTTTATCATATTTCCTGTAAACTTCTTTGTTCTTTTTCTTGCAGCTTGATAGTATCTGTCTGCTATACATTATTGCAGTCGGATTCAATGCCGCTGCAAGGTTTGTTTTTTAAAATTTATTTGAAATTTTATCTTCTAATGAAGTCAATGGCTAGTCTTGAGCATTCAGTTAACATGTTTGATGAATGAAATTGATGCTTAATTACAGTATGAGAGTGAGTAGTGAACTTGGGGCTGGACATTTAAAATCAGCAGCATTCTCGGCTTGATGAATGAACCTAATGATTAATTACAGTGTGAGAGTGAGTAATGAACTAGGAGCTAGACATCCAAAATCAGCAGCATTCTCAGATTTCATTGTTTCTTAGCCTTCCTTCCATTTTTTGTTAACTACATGTTGTGAATATCTTTCAGTTTACTTTTTCAAGCAAATTTTCTCTTGATGCTTGATTCAATTTCCACTAGTTATTTCCGATGACCATGTTATTTTTTTATATGCGGTGTTGCTATGAAAAATACAAACTTCATTAAATACATCGATTGTTCTAATTGTAGCTCTTTGGGTTTTAGTATTAGCAAGTAACAGTTTACCACTTGTGATTTCTTTATAATTATTATATCTCTAATTTGACAGCTTAGTAGCAAATTTAGTCAAGCTTTTTGAGCTTTGTTGTTAGGAAGCCTGATGATTATCATATAAGAACAAAGACTTGAATAATGTTGTTGTAGTAGCCTAACTACAGATTGGGCTCCAATGTTATCTCATGTAAAAACGTCTGAGATGGAACATGAAGGTTTTTTAACTGTCAACTTGTTGCTTTTGTGCATGGTTCTGTACTAGGTTAGCTTGTAGGTAGTTTTAGATTGTTGGAGCAAGCTTTACGGTTGAGAAAACTATCAATTCAACAATGAGAGAGTTTTCTCAGTTTGATTAACTTTGTTGGAATAGTTTCATGCACCAAACAAACAAAACACCATTGCTTGAAAGGGATTTATGCTACCTAGCTACACAATAGCCATATATACATCCAACAATGAATGGCTTGAAATTAGTAGCTCTAGATTTTTTTTTTGGCTTGAAAAATATTGTAGAAATTGAAGTTTGAGGCTTACTTTTAGCATCTTAAACTACTTACAAGCTATGTTCTACAGCCTTTTAGCACCCTAGGTATTCCGGCACCATACTTGGATGGAATTGTTCGCAAACTTCTTATACTCCTTTCAGGTATAAGGTTAGTTTTACGCTGCAACCTCATATTCGCATGCTTAATTTTGTTCCCATTATTATCTAATAATTTGTATAACTGTAATTTGCGTGTATATTAATCATCAGCTGTGTGATAAAGGATAAGTTGTAAAACTGTCAGCCTTGGTATTTCAACTCAGATTAGCTGCTGTAACAGTTGAACGTAAGTATAGTATGGTTGAATTTTTTTCTTTCGAATCTATCTCTGCTCTATGTTATAATTTCAATTTTGGTCCAAATTTGGTAGAAGTCTGTTATCTTAAACTTTCGCTTTCTGCATTTGTTTTGTTGCTCTATTCTACTATCTAAAGGATTTGCTCAGACTTGTGATTTCCCATTCTAGGGGATTTACTCAGCCTTGTGTTTTCCCCTAATTATTGAATTCAGTTCATGTTGGCCGATTACTAAATTCCTACAAATTTTTTTTGTTTGCTGAATTTAGATTTTTTATTTAATTCAAATTTTGGTCGATTGCTGATATTGATTTTGGTAGACTTGAATTTTTTCTTTTCTTGTTAGGTATGGGGATTAACTGTTACGCTTAGTGTGCCATAAGTGAAACTTGAAGTATCTGCTACTGAAGGTCGGCAATGCATCCCTATTCCTATTCTTTTCGTTTCATTTTTAAATTTTGCTGAATTTGTTTGGCTATAGTTTTTTCTAATTAAAGTTTTTAGTGGTAGTATATTTTTTTTCTAATTTGTTTGGCACCATGTTCCTTAAGCGAAATGTGCACAAAACTACAAAATTGAATTCACATCATAATATTAATTTAACAAGAATTTTTATAACATTAAATATCTAATTATTAATTAAAACTAAAACAAGCCAAGCCTAGCTGTAACTCTGTACTGTAGGTAATTATGAACATAACTTTGATTTTGGAAAGATGAATGTCACGGGTACTTGTTCAATCCTTATGTTGCAGCATATCACCTAGTATTTGGTGTTTTCGAAATGGACATTTGATGTTATATATCCCATTTTAGTTTGGTTTAGTGATTATATAATAGTGGAGTTATTCCTGATATATTCTAATTGATTGCTAAAAAAATTTCAAAGGCTCCATAATGTTTATCAACACATTGAATGCCAGCTTATATATGACTTGGTTACTATGAGAGACTACACCAAAAAAATTCAATTATTCTTCACAACCACTAACAGTTAATTAGAAAATATAGAAATGGAGAGGAGAGAGAGGGCTTAGCTGGTCTGAACCTAAGGAGGGAACCATATTTTGATTTATACTGATACTAAGGTCCCGAAATACAACTCTGTTTCTTTTTATTTTTTTTCTTCTCAAAATGTATTTTCATGCAGCCATATATATAGAAGTAAAGAGTCTCTTCTTCAATATGTTATATATATATATATATATATATTGGAGAGGAGAAAATCATTAGGAAACCCAAAGTAACATAAAGATAGGAATTAATCCCTTGCGAATTGAAAAGTTTTGGTTTGAAAATGAGATGAATATCTATAAAGATAGGAATTAAACCCAAAGTAACATATACCCTTGGGAAATGAAAACTGACTTGTTTTGTGTAATGGTAGGAATTAATCTCCAGTAAGCTAGGGACCAATATATTATGGGTTTTACTAAGAGTGGAAAACATTATTTTTATTTGTTAGTTGTACTCTCTGCTGAATTATTCTTTTTTTTTTCTTTTCCATATATATCTTTTTTCTTTATGAATCAAAAGCTAGGGCTACTAAGATATGCCCCCATCTAGTCCTTCCAGAAACATTTTAATATATACATGTGCTTTTAGTGCTTTGGATTAAGTAAATACATGCAAATCTAAATGCATTTTAAATCATAGTAAAATCTATTTCAGCAGTGTACCTTTTTTTGGATTGTGGATTGGATTGCAAAATTTATATAATCGTCTCAAGGTTATCTACAGATTTTCAGTTATTTTACATTTGGTGAATTATGCTTAGAGACTTATGTTGTTCTGTCATACCTTCAATATGATTTTTCAACCTTGTGCAACACATGCATTTGGATTTGCATAGTCACTTTTATATGTTGAAGGGGAGAAAAGTATGTATTTATTATTGATATTGAAATTAGTAGTTTTTACCAAAGATTTCATTCTTATGATTTTTTTTTTTTAGGACTTAAAGTGATGCAAAGATCTAATGAAAGATAATCATGGACAAATGTAAATGTAAGAAATTGTAAGCAAACACATGCTCTTCTTTTGTATAGAGTAAAACAACTCTTTTTGTTTTTGATTGAGCATAATAATAACAAATTATGTAGTTGAGAACTCTTTTGCTAGGATAACCATGAAATATATTTGTCTATTTTGTGAAGTTAATTTTTTGTATATATACAATTTATAATATGAATGAAGTTTATAAACTTTCCTTACATTTATCTATTAATTGATGATGATTTATAATATTTGAGTGTTGGATGATATTAAAATTATATAGATTAATTAGAACAAAAAAATCCCACATATTAATTAATGGAGAAGCAATAACTCCTGATAAAAACAAATTATGGTGATTTTCCCACAAATTATTCCAATTTTTAATGGCAAAATAAGCTTGCCACTAAAAATTCAGATTTTATGGCAAAACAAAATTTCCCCACAAATTATTCAGACTTTAGTGGGAAAAAAATTCACCACTAAATGTGTAGAATTAATGACAAAAAAATTCTCCACAAATTACATGTGCTTTTAGTGGAGAAATAATTTTGCCACTAAATGTATAGGCATTATAGGGATTTTGTGGCAAGAATGAATTTCCCCACTATAGTTTTAGTGTCGCGTTTTCAATGATGAACTAGTGAGGAAAACTTTTTCTGCCACTAAATCGAAATTTTTTTCCACTAAAAGTGCAGTTTTTTGTAGTATTGACTGTAACATAAATTTCTGAACAGGCTTTAGCTGTGAAAAAACACTATTTCTGGTTTAAATAATTATATAAAAAAATCACTTTAAAAAATTACTAAGGTAGATCTTTGAGATGGAATAACATGAATTATTTATTTCTTAATTAAAGGCATAAATTCTTATTTCAAAGTAACTTTAAAATTTTGAAAAAAAAAATACACTCAATCATCTTTGTAGGTTTACTTTACATAAATCAAGATTAATGTACAATTCAATGAGCTACTGGATAATTTAGAAAAGTGGGGAAAAAAAAAGAAAGAATATTGGATTTAAGACAAATATAAAATGTTTAGAATTTCTATCGCTACTGGATAATACAATTTTTTTTTTCCTCAATGGTTAATGGGGTTAATGGGGTAGAAATATATGGTTAAAATAAAAATAGGTAGATGACCATTTTCAATGAAAAATTTGATTCCTACCATAAAAGGACTTGATAGAGAAGAAAAGGAAGTGAACATCCATCAGAATCTATCTAAAAGGCTTAAAATATAGAAACTCTATATTTTCTCACTTATAAAGTTAGTTTCAAATGTTTTAATTTTTTTTTCTTTTTACATATCTTTCAATTTTCTCAATTATGAAAGTTAATTAGATTTTATAATATTATTGATATCTGAATTTTTTAAATTGAAATTACATATTATTTTATGTTTAGGTGATTTAGGCTTTGCTTGGTTCAGCTGTTAAGTGCTGATACTTAATAGCTAGTAATTATTAGCTAATAGCTGATAGTTGATAGCTAAATGACACTTAGTGCTCGGTAAAATTATATTAGCTGTTCTTGTTTGAATATAAAATTACCAATAAGAGTATAATTTATTCAATTCAAAAAATGTATTTTAATGGAGTTTAAATAAATAAAAATATATATAATACTTATTTGACGAAATTTTTGATAAATTTAAATAATAATAATTAAATATAGTCAACTATAAATAAAAAGATCCCATAGACATATATAATATAAATTTGTTCAAAATGTGCATAACTATTGATATAATAATAAACTTTGTAATGTTTCTCATTTCAAATATTTGTTCTAGCTCTCATTAAGCTAGAAACAATTTAATCTTTTATTATATTCATATGAATTGCTTCGCCTTCTTCATGACTTTCATTCATTTGACTTTCACTGGAATTATTAAATGTCATGTGAATCAAGATTTTGATCTAGGCGTGCAAATGTTCTAATGCTTTTCTTTGAATATAATTACATAATAATATATGAACAATTATAATATATCTTTGTATATGAGATGGATATGAAGGCATCACTCACAAAATTTTCCACTTTGCTTTCCAAACTCTAAAAGTTTATTCAATGCAACTTCAAAGAGACGAATGTCAATGATTCAATATCTCCTTAAGCCTTCTTGGTCGACTGAAAATCAGGTAAATGATAAATTGTGCCTTTATATGGTGTAAGATATCCTCCACTGTATCATATTTAAAAATTTACATATGAAAATTACAAAATATAATTATATATATATAATTATATATATATAATAAATAAAATAGATGAGATGTATATTATACCTGGAGGTGGCTTAGGAAATTTCACAGACTTTATGGATAGTATACTGAAAAAGTCATCCATCATGAGTAGTACCTTTGAACCCACCATTACAAAAGTAAATTGCATATTAAAACTACAAGGAGCCATAATATTATGAGTAGGCACTCCTTTTATACAAATAATATGAACTTTTTCTTCCTCTTTTATTGAAGCTAATACATGAGTCCCATCAATTGCCCTGATACAATCCTATGTTTAAAAATAAAATATTTAGATATATTATATAAATTATGGAAAAAAAATATTTGTTACAATACCTTAAAATCTGACATATGTCTTTCACCATTAAGTATTTCAAGAGGAATGGTAAAAAAATGTTGAATATGTAGGCTTTATTAAGTCAATTGAAAATTGCAACATCGCTTTTAACATTTCATGAAACTTCATGCTAACTGTTTCGCTTGATTGTTGAAAGCATTATTGAACATGTTGACTGTTTCCCCTAATGTAAGCACATAAAGAAACATACCAATTTTCTTCAAAATTGCCATTCACCGGAATGTGTTAACCAATAGTTCATTCAAGATCTTGGCAAAGGTTAATTTGATGTGTATTTATCCATTCTAAATATATTTAGACATATAGTTTCATTTCCTCTCAGCATTTCTAATAATCATATAATTCTTTTTTTTCTTTTTTGCATAGAATCCATACATGGTTGTTTACTAATATAACTCGAATAATGTTGAACAATTATTTGAGTAGCAAATATTGATGTTCTCCAAACCTCTTCATCTTCAATATTATCTTCAATAATGATTTTCTGTGTTACATTTATATCTATCAAAAAACATAAAAATAATTCCAAATACAAATTAATCACCCACCAATTCAAATAATAAAATAATAAGTAATTATTAAACAAAGATGACAAAATGAATTGAAATTAATAATATAGCTTAACTAAAAAGCTGACAAAAACTGTAATCTCTGACTAAATTAAATGAACTATTCGATTAAAAAGAAAAAATAATTTAAAATATAATAAGTCAATATGCTAATTGCTAGGTTTCCATAATCCATTATTCCGAGGTGAATCATGATATCGAATCAACTTTCACTTTTTCCCCATAGTAACATACATTTCTCTTTTCTATTTTTGATTAAATAACATCGTACTAAATAGATGGATCATCACCCTCTAGTATTAGTGGCAAAGAAAGTACACTTTCCATAATCTTTTTCAATATAACATGGTTTATCCCCTAAAAGTCCATTCAATATAGCAGTTTTATTTTTCATACTCTCTTTCATACTTTTTATTAGTTCTTTGACTATATTACTAATTTGTACTGTCTCTAAAATTATTTTTCCAACACTATCCTTTTTTTTTTTTTTTTGTATTGTTGATGGTTGGCTCTATTCTCCTATGTTTTATCACATTTTATTGACTAACATCGCTTTGAGTATGGTTCAAGCCAATAGTTTCAGTAGATCCTGAATGCATTACCTTACATGGTCGTGTTGTGCTTTACTAGAAAATGACACGCTCCATTACCATCCCTCCAAATGACATGATCTCGTGTCAAAATGACACATTTGTGTCATTGTATCCAATACTCTCTCGACATGTGACACGATAAATGACACACTCATACCATACAGTTCTACGATAATTCTCTATCTTCAACCATTTTGGCATATTAAAAACAAAATTATACTCACAAAAATACTAAATTAAATACCAACAAAGATCAAACTATTTAAAATGCAAAATAAATTTGGGTTGCCTCTCAATAAATGCCACAGTTAAAGTCTAGGCAAGATTTTGCTAATTTTGATCTTTAAAGAGGACTTGAATCTATCACTTGCTTGTCATTCTTCCCTACAAAAAAAAGCAGAACCACCCAACTTTTTCCTAAACTTCTGCAATCTAAAACCATAAGCAGTTTCATAATTAACAGAAGAAAAATTATTTGCAATAGGAGGAGAATTCACTCCTAAAACTATCGTATTTAATTTTTCTTTTATAACATCAATGATAGTTTCAATCATGACCACAAAGGGTCGGCTAAGAAGGATTACATTAGCACAGTCAACTTACCAATTTTTACCAGTAAATCTTTAATTTTACCTCTCGGATGCCTATGTTCCATCTACTAGTTGTAGACGCATATTAGTTAGCCATAATTTACCTTTCTCAAGCTATCGATAAACTAAATAGGGCATTAGGTCCATACTGGCCCCTAAATCCAACATCGCATTTGGTTCCTTTTTGTCTACCATGATATCCACCATGAAACTCCCGGGGTCTGGTATCCTTTTAGGTAGCCCTTGCCTATGAATTTTACAAGCAGACTTGGATATCAAAATTTTCTTCTTGTCACCAATCATCTTCATAATTAACAATAACTCTTTGAAAAACCTTGCATAACAAGGTATTTTCTTAACAGCATCAAGCAAAGGTAAGTCAATGTCAATTTTAGAAAGCATAGCAAAAATATTAGAGAATGAATTATCCTTTTTATTCTCCTTAAATATATTGGGTAAGGGAATAGGTGGCCTGTAAGGCTCTAGCACCTTATACAATTTGAGTCTAGAAGATTCCTCCTTTTCATCCTTATTGATCTCATCTTCAGCTTCTTTGATTTCCTCTCTTAGTGATTCCAACTCCTGCTCCAACTCCTTTGACGTATCTGCAGTGGAAAAATTAACCAAGTCAGTTACCAAATTAATTTCATCACCAGAATTATTGCCTTCATAAAGCATATTGATTGATTTGGCTTACTCAATTTGACTAGGCAGTTTTCCCTTTTTATTCTCTTGCACTACCTCGGCTATCTACCTAATCTAGATCTTCAACCTCTTAAATGATACGTCAATTGAGTCTATCCACCTATCTGTCCTCTCATGCTTGTCTTGAGTAGCAAGCATGAAATTTTACAATGTTTTCTCTAAGGATGACTTCTTAGGTGCATTGGGAGGTCTAATCTAGTTCTGTGGATAAGTAGGCGGTTCTTATCAGAAGTTCTCCAAGAGAAGTTAGGATTAAACTGCCTTGGCACATTGAGCAGTCAATATAGCACATGGCTAGTTCTCCTTATGATTTACAATCTGTCTCCTTGGTTGACTACGAAGCGCAAGTATATAATGTTATCGATGTTGATATTAGGGCCAAAACAACTAGGAAATGATATTGAAATTTATCTTGCACCACTTATTAATGGTTTAAAATTGTTATGGGATGAAGGTGTGCCAATTTATGATGCATATACTAAAAGCATAATTACCTTACATGTCATGGTATTTTGCACTATAAATGATTTTCTAGCTTACAGTAACTTGTCTAGGTACACTGTGAAAGGTGCAAAAGCATGTCCGATTTGTGAAGACTACATATTAGACCAACATTTGAATCATTACAAGAAAATATGCATATGAGTCACCAAATATTTCTGCCTCGTAATCATCCTTATCATAAGGGAAAAAAAGCCTTTCAATACAAATAAAGGTACGAGTAGCTCGAATGCCGTTAACTGGAAAGCAGGTATATGAAGGGATTAGAGATATTGAAAATGTATTTGGCAAACCTTATCAGCATGTTCAAAATGGCTCTTGGAAGAAAAGATATGTGTTTTTGGATCTCCTATATTGGGAACATTTGCTGGTTCGAAACTATATTGATAATATGCATGTGGAGAAAAATATTTGTAATGCTGCAATAGGGACACTTTTAAACATACCTAGTAAAACAAAAGATGGTATAAAAGTTAGAAATGATATGTTAGAAATGGGCATACTGATGCAATTAGCACCACAAGATACGAGGAAGCAGGCATATCTTCCCCTAGCCTATTATATGCTTTTTAGAAAAGAAAAAAACAAGCTTTTGTAAGTGTCTTTATGGTGTAAAGATTCCACATGGATATTCGTCAAATATATAAAGCCTTGTGTCAATGAAAGAATTGAAGTTGGTGGGTATGAAATCTCATAATTGTCATGTTTTGATGCAACAAATTTTGCCTATTACAATTCGAGGCATATTACCAAAACATGTGAGGAATGTTATCATAAGACATTTTTTTT
This sequence comes from Balakata baccata, assembly GCA_949630135.1. Classification (NCBI taxonomy): domain Eukaryota; kingdom Viridiplantae; phylum Streptophyta; class Magnoliopsida; order Malpighiales; family Euphorbiaceae; genus Balakata; species Balakata baccata. The sequence continues at coordinate 11,308 of CATIWF010012431.1, read as the reverse complement.
TTCAACGCCATTTATTCTAAGGTGGTTGATCTTGAAATGTTGGATGAGTTGTAGGCTAATGTTGTTATTCTATGTTAGTTTGAAATGTATTTTCCACTATCATTTTTTATATAATGGTACATTTGGTTGTTCATCTTGTCATAGAGATTAAATTGTGTGGTCTGGTGTATTTGAGGTATATGTATCCTTTTGAGAGATTCATAGGTATCTTAAAAAAGGTATATGAGGAACTGGAATCGACCTAAAGGTAGTATTATTAAAGGTTACTTAGTAGAGGAAGTATCAAATTTTGCAATGATTACTTATTAGGCATTGAAGCTATTGAAATTCCTAAGTCTAGTCACCAAGGAAGGCTGAGTAGTAAAGGAACGATTGGATTTAAAATAGTTTTACATTATGCTCAAATGTGTGATAAAAGCACACCTCGTTGTGTTGCATAACCTTACTGAGGTCAATCCATACTTAGAAAAGCATATGGTCATTTTAGATACAAATTACATGCATGCTGATCATGTTGAAGGCTTATGGATCGAAAATTGCCAATAAGTGATACAAACATATTCGTGGTATTTTTTTTATTCGTAATATGATTAATGTGATTTATAATAATACTATTTGTTATTGTTTGTTAGATAATATTCTTGTTTTTTCTCATTCAAATAAAATGCTTTTATAATGGATTATACTAACATATTTTTTATATATTATGTTTATGTTACAAGAAATCATATCTTCTGAACTAGGAGACTCTCAACAGCATATTAAGAAGAAGACTAAGGGAGCTATAAAATGCAAGAAATTGCAGAAGACTAGAATGAACCCAATACTATAGAGTTTGATGATCAGCAAAACTCAGTGGACCAAATGCAGTGTCATACAAATCCTACATCGGTATGTTAGCACATACCCAAGTAAAGATCACAATAAAAAGCTACAATCATATTGATAAGGGTCTTAAGGATATGATATGGGACAATATCAGGGTTAGTTTCCTTTAAAATCACTAACATACTTGGTACAAATGATTATTTTGTGATTGAAACTAATGAATTTTAAATTTTTTTTTTTTTGTAAATACGATTCAGTATTGACGATACTATAAAGAATAAGACTCATGCATTGAGAAATGCGGGGAGGCAATGAAAGGACTTCAAATACCACTTGTATAACAATTATATAGCAGAAAATCTCGAGCAAAAGACACCAATGGAGAAATATAACTTTATCTCTAATGATGATTGGGAGGAGTTTCAGTTGACACATAAAATGGAAGAATTTAAGGTACTAACTAATAAGTAGAATGCCATTTAAAGCTACAATTTCATGGCACTTCTTTATTTATGTTTTTATTCAATCTAATATTGCTGACTTCTTCCTTTATTTATGTTTTTGTTAACAATAAATTAGAGCAAAAAATAAGTCAAAGGCAGTCAAGAGCTGCCATCCACATTACATGGGTCACTCAGGTTACTCTAGTAAAAGGGTCAAGTGGATGGTCGAAGATCCTATCGCTTCTTTATCTTCATTAGTAGCGATGGCCTCTGATGTAAGCTCAACATATAATAGGAGTCTCGACTGGATTAGAGCTAGAATGAAAAAGACATATCAAGGAAATTATACAATTCTAGTCGAAGAGACTAGAGAGGTGGCAGAAAAAGGGGTATATATGTACTTCATTAGCAAACCTTAATTGCAAACACTTTTATTTATTTTAGCTGAAATAACAATTAATTCAAACAAGTCATGAGCAGTATCCAGCACACATCATGACCCCCAATTGACCAGAAAGTCAGTGGTTTGACTACGAACCTTTCCATAGATAACAATATGTGCAATTCATCCTCTCATCATCCTGTACCCTACTAGGTTTAGAGCATGGACTATGTGTCAGCTGCGACTATACTGACTACATCACATCTGGCCCAAGTGATGTTAGATCTTATCCATGGGACTTATTACTCTATTAGACATGTCACTGAAGACCATCTTTAGGACGTTTCCACTATAGCTAGATATTTCCAAGTAATGATTCCTACAAGAGGCCATGGATATACTCTCCCTCTATTAGGAGCAGTGAATCCTATACTGGCTACCTAATTACCTTTGAATACCTCAAGCTATATCCAATCACCATCCTATGAGTGACCTCGATGAGGCAACAAGGAATGGAGTCAAAGCACAAAATCAGTATCCAAGATATCCTTAAGTGCCTCAAGTCTAAGGATACATGCACCATTACTATGATGAGACTATCATTGACATTTGAATAGATAATCCATATGATTGTCTCATAGCAGATCATCCAATGTACTTGACTACTCTTAGCCAGCATCCACATGTTAACTTTGAACATCTCATGCTCACAGTTTATGAGATCTACTACTTGATCCAATCAATGAGTATAACATGTGCTAGTCTATCCGGATCAATAATGTTCCGTCTTGTTGATCCTATAATTAGGGATAATTTAGACACTAACATAATTACACATGATAGGAATCTCATTATCATGATCTCACCATGATTTCCTTCATGCTACGTTTCATATCATGGACTTTCATTAATCAGTTTAAAATCCATATCAATTCATATGCAAATGAATACTAATATAATAAAAGAATGCCTTTATGAATGTGTACACTAAGTACCTGAGGCGATTGCCTTTTAGACATAATTCTAACTTGTCTTATAGCAGGTCATCCAATGTACCTAACTACTCTTAGCAAGCATTCACATGTTAACTCTAAACATCTCATGTCTATAGTTTACGAGATCAACCACTTGATCAAATCAATGATCGTGTGTCAGTCTATCCGGATTAATAATGTCTCGTCTCATTAGTCCCATGACTAGTGATAATTTAGATGCTAACATAATTATACATGATAAGAATCTCATTATCCTGATTTCCTTCATGCTATGTTTATATCATGGACTTCACTGATTGATTTAAGATTCAATCAATTCATAATATAAATGAACATCAATTAAATGAAAAATGCCTTTTTATTCATTCAAAATGAGTTTGTACAATAAGTTCTTAAAGGTAATTGCCTTTAGAGCACCTCTCTAACATACTCCCACTTGCCCTAAAGTCAATTGCCTTTGTGTTTAATACCATAGGCAAGTACATAAGAATCGTACTTCTTATGGGGAAATGGCTTTGTGAGTGGATCAATAATATTTTGATCAGTGGGCACTCTCTTTACCTTTACATCATCTTTACCTGTGATCTCTCTAATCACATGATAGTGTTTGAGCACATGTTTGGACCTTTGATAAGACCGTAGTCCTTTGCTTGCACATTGGCTCCATTATTGTCATTATAGTTTTATTGGATCAATAATGCTGGGAACCACTCCTAGCGTAGTGATGAACTTCTTTATCCAAACTGCTTCCTTGGCTGCCTTAGAAGCTGAAATGTACTCTACTTCAGTTGTGGAATCAACAACCGTCTCTTGTTTGGAACTCTTCCAATTGACTGCTCCACCATTAAATGTGAACACCTACACACTACATGGTCTCCATCTCCATATACTAAGAATACATCCTTAGTACTTTTCAAGTACTTAAGGATATTCTTAATAACCACCTAATGACCCTCACCAGGGTCCAATTGGTATCTACTCATGACACTCAAAGCATATTATACATCAAATCTTGTACATATCATAGCATACATGATTGATCCTATGGCCGAAGCGTATGGAATCATACTCATATGTGCACTCTCATCTTGTGTCTTTGGGCACATAGATTTTGAGAGAGTAATTCCATGGGTCATGGGAATACATCCTCTATTAGACTGCTCCATGCTAAACCTTTTTAGCATTTTATCTATGTATGTAGACTGTGAAAGACCGAGCAACCTTTTAGATCTATCTCTATAGATCCTTATCCCCAAAATATAGGCTGCTTCTCCAAGATCTTTCATAGAGAAATTCTTGGATAACCAGATTTTGACCGATTACAAGACTGAGACATCGTTTCCCATAAGTAGTATGTCATCAATATACAACACAAGGAACACAATTGCACTCCAACTAACCATCTTGTATACATAAGGCTCATCCGTATTTTGTGAGAAAACAAACTGTTTTATTGTCTTATTAAGTCGGATATTCCAACTCCTAGTTGCTTGTTTCAATCCATAAATGGATCTTTGAAGCTTGCATACCTTTTTGCCATCTTTGGATATGAAGCCCTCTAGCTGTGTCATATACACATCCTCGGTTAGGTTTCTATTAAGGAAAGCCGTCTTCACATCCATTTACCATATCTCATAATCATAACGAGTGGCGATGGCTAGGAGTATCCTTATGGATTTAAGCATAGCTACTAGGCTAAAAGTCTCATCCTAGTCAATTCCTTCTCTTTGACGATACCTTTTAGCTACCAGTATAGCTTTATAGGTAACCACATTACCGTCTATGTCGGTTTTCTTCTTAAAAACCCATTTGCACCCTATGGGCTTTATCCCTTCGAGTGGGTCAACCAAAGTCCATACTTGGTTTTCATACATGGAATCCATTTATAACTTAATAGCTTGAAGCCATTTGTCAGATTCTGAACTATTCATAACTTCTCCATAGGTTGTAGGCTCATCATCTTCTATGAGCAATACATCATTTTGTTGACTTAAAAGAAAACCATATCTCTCTAGAACAGTGTGTATCTTACTTGACCGATAAAGTTCTTGTGCTTCAGAAGGTTGCGCTATTGTCTCATTTATATGAGTAGCAAGCTCAAGTTCAGGCAGTTGATCAGCGTCTGCTTGAGCATCTTGAACTTCCTCAAGTTTAATTTTGCTTCCACTATCTCCTTTTAGAAGAAACCCTTTCTCCAAAAAGATAGCATGTCGTGAAACAAATACTTTTTGTTCCAAGGGGTGGTAGAATTGATATCCATATGATGCTTTAGGATATCCTACAAATAGACATCGGTCAAATTTAGCTTATAACTTATATGATATTGTCCGCTTCACATAAACAGGACAATCCCAAACTCTTATGTAAGAAAGTGTGGGCCTTTTGTTATCCCACATCTCATATGGAGTAACATCAACTAACTTTGAAGGGACTCCATTCAAAATATAAACGGCTGTCTCTAGAGCATAACCCCAAAATGATTTACGTAGTTCTGCAAAGCTCATCATTGACCTTACTATGTCTAACAAGGTTTGATTTCTCCTTTTAGCCACTCCATTTTGTTGTGGTGAGTAAGATAGAGTCTACTGGGATAATATCTCATTATCCCTAAGATAGTCAAGAAACTCTTGGCTTAAGTATTCTCTACCCCGATCAGACTGAAGTGTTTTAATACTTTTCCTAAGTTGTTTATCTACTTTATTTCTGAATTTTTTGAACTTTTCAAAGCTTCAGATTTGTATCTCATAAGATATACATACCCAAATCATGAGTAGTCATCGATAAAGGTAATGAAGTAGATGAAACCACCTCTGACATGTGTGGACATTGGACCACATACATCTAAATTTATTAAGTTTAATAGCCCATTAGCAAGTTCACCCTTTCCTTTAAAGGGCAATTTTATCATCTTGCCTAAAAGCAAGATTCACGTGTTATATGATTCATAATCAAATGACCCCAAACTACCACTCTTGTATAGCTTAGTCATGTGCCTCTCACTTATATGACTAAGGCAACAATGTCATAAATAAGATGATTTTAACAAATCTTGTTTATGCCTCTTATTGTCATTGATATTTAAATTTGGATTTGACATATCTAATATGTATATACCATTGCATAATGTATCACTAGCATAAAGAATACCATTCAACATAAAAGAACAACAATTGTTACTAAAAGCCAAATGCAAACCATCTTTATTTAAATTAGAAATAGAAATAATATTTTTAGTTAAATCGGTACATAAAAGCAATTGTCCAAATTTAAAATAAGCCAACTAGTGAGGGTCAATACATAAGTTCCTATAGCTAATGCAGCAACCCTTGCTCCATTTCCAACACGTAGGTCTTACTCTCCCTTATTGAGCTGCCTACTGTTCCTTAGGCCCCGTATATCAGTGCATATGTGTGAGCCACAATCGGTATCTAATACCCATATATTATTATTAGAAACAGTATTAACCTCAATGACAGAAATACCTAAAGTAGATGGGGCATCAGATGCCTTCTTCTTCAAGAACTCCAAGTAGGCTTTGCAATTCATCTTCCAAAGGCCATCCTTGCCACAATGGAAGCAAGTACCTTTTAGGGCAGTCTCTTTGGCCTTCTTCTTAGCCATACCTCCCTTAGGCTTTATAGACTTCTTCTTCTTAGAATTAGAAGAGTCCATCAGCATCACAGCCTTACTGGCCTTTTTGATAGATGGCTTAGCTATCTTGAGCATGTTGATTAGCTCAGGAATAGTGGTGGAAATATGGTTCATCCTATAGTTAAGAACAAAATGCATATAATTATCGGTTAAACCATTGAGAATTAAGTCTATACTTAATTCATGGTCCATCACAAATCCCAAGACGGCCAACCTCTCAATATGGTTATTCATCTTCAGAGCATATTGCACTAGAGATATCCCATCAATCATCTTGGAGCGGAAGAGTGACTTAGAGATCTCAAACATTTCGGATCGTGCATAGTCGTCGAAGAGCTCCCTAAGATGATAAACCATGGTGTTATCATCCATAGCCTCATGCTGCTTTTGCAACTCCGATAACATAGTAGCAAGCATAATACAACTTGCCATCTCACTATCATTGATATGCTTCTTGTAAGCCTTCTGAACCTTTTTAGAAGCACCGGCAGTAAGGGAATTAGGAAGTGGCTCATCCAAGACATATCCTATTTTTTCGGATTTGAGAACTATTCTTAGATTCCTAAGCTAGTTTAGGAAATTAGGTCCAGCCAACTTGTTTGTTTCCATTAAAGATCACAAATACACACTTGTAGACATGATGTTGATTCTAGCAACCTAGATGTAAAAAGAGCATGTTAGAATGTACGTGAAAATGAATGATTATTAGGTTCTTAAAAAATTGCATTATAACTCCCACTATTTTATTGCAAGTCCATAGCCCTCACTATGAACCCGAGAGAACCTATATGGAAGTTCTCCTAGTGGGTAGATATCCAATTTGCTAAGAATAATCTTAAGGCAACTTAATAAACCATCCTTAGTGTGGTTGGTAGGGTATCTAATCCATACCAATTGCATTTCCATGCAACTATCGAATCTTATGCTATCAACTAATTGATATGTGCACACACATTGGGCTATCAACTCTTGATATGTGCACATCTCATGTACACTTACCTAACTTCGCCTCCAATACTCATTGACCTTGGCATAAATCCAACAAATCAATGATATTGGTTAAGTCCAATCCATTAATCATGAAATCTAATTTCAATAGTTCGAACATATTCTTATAGAATGAGCTTAAGGCAACTCAACAACTCTAACTTTAGAAGAACTCTCGTCCTCCCCATATTAATGGATGGTGTAAGACATTATTGTTTATTTTGCGAATTGATTTTGTTAAATTAGTCTCATCATGTTATTTTGCATGCATTATATATATTATACATTCATCACATGGATATATAATGATAGTTACATTAACTATATGGCATGATTATGGACATACTAAAATCAATCTCTTGAGCCATAAAGAGATTGACTAGGTCTTACCTAGGTATATGCATGAATTATAACCCAAAAATAGAAATCAAATTCCTACTTCTAAGTCTTCTTGTTTATGGCACCATCTCTTTTGCTTCTTGCTCCTTTGCATCTTTATTCTGTTCTAATTCTATGTAATCTAATTACATATTTTAAAAATAGAAAGCCTCAATTTACATTTGAGGGGAATAAGATGAGAAAAGAAATACATGGGAAAGAAGAGATAGGCAAGGACACGCAAGCCCTATTTACCATAAAACAAAATTCATGCATGCTCAATCACATTTGGCCTAAGTCCATAATCATCCATCATGACTTTCCATACAACCCTAGCATGAATTCTCTATTGCATAAAATTAAAATATAAAATAGGTAGTGATGATTTTGGATTGCAAATTTGAAAGTCGATTCAATGCTTGAACCGAAATTATCTATTTTTGTTGTTTCAGTCAATTTAATTTTGTATGTCATTTTAATATGGAATCTAATAATTAATCAAATTAAATTAAATTTCATATTTCCATAATTAATTCAAAATTAAATTCACCTTAAAATCAAATTATTATGATGTCAAATATTTAACAATTTAATTTTAACATACATGCCACTTTTTAGTCATACTAAATATGTCATTTGCTCAATTTAAATTAATTCAAAATTAATTTCCCAAAATTTCCAAAATTTTCAGAATCTCAAATCATCATTCTAAGCATATTTAGGTCAGATCAAGTTCATCAAAATAATTTTGGCACAAGCCAAAATCATCAAAACAAATGAACCAATATATAAGACACTCAAAATGACCCATTTACTGTCTAGAATTAATTTGGAAATTTAGATTTGAGAAAATTGATTTTGGCATGCATCTAACATCAAAATAACATATTCTTAATCACATAAAAACTATTTTAAAATGCTGAAAATGAAATATTCACATACAAAACAGTTTCGTCAGGTACCTTAAAACAGATCCATTTCGGTATTGGTTTGAAAAATTAATTAAAATAATTTTTAATTAATTATTGGACACTTTCAGAGACTTAAACACATTCTCGCTAAATAATTTTTCCATAATCAAATTAGAAAAAAAATATGAGCAGCCCCAACAATGAAGCCAAACAACATCACGTGTTCATCAACAATGTAATTTTCAGCAATTTTGTAATAAATTAGAAATTAATTATTTGAATCATATTCAAACCATTTTTCAGTCAATATAATCATCCTCAATCATCCCATGATCAGATCATAGAAAGAAAAATATGTAAAACAAATTTTACAAATTAATTTCAATTTTACAAACCAAAATATCCAAAATTATCAAACTTGTGCAATCTAATTGTACCTTAAATTAAAATTAATTTTAATAGGCACAAGGGAGCTCTGATACTAATGATGGGTTTTGAGGATGAATCATATTCATAAAATATAGCGGGAAATAAAATATTTCTAAAATCGAATAAAAAAGATTCTACTTATACCATTAAAAATATTCTATTAAAAATAGTTAGAAATTATACCTTTAATTTCTTGAACCAATTCTTTAAATTTCCTTCTTGTTGGGTTATTGTAAACCACAATAATTCAATCTCAGATTGTCTCAAATGTTTATCCACACAGAAATGAAGAATGAAACTACTAGGGCATGCCTTGAACACACTCTTTGTGCTAGCAAAATGTAGTGTTCTTTGAGAAAAATTGAAGAAAAATTATCTAATATTTTTTTATGGAGGCTATAGTATTTTTCAAATGAAAAATACTATTTATAGATGTTTTTAAATACCTTAGGATTGGAAAAATTACCAAAATAGGTTTAGGGGCTAAATCGGTAATTTGACCAAACTTTTCATGCTGCGCGCGCGGGCTGCCTAAGGACTAGCAAGCTTGTAACCCAGCGTTGGCAACCTTACTATAGGCTCGCACGGGCCCTTGACCCTCTGATCTATTTTTTTCAAATTTTTTTATTGTGATCCCATCACGATCAGACCCTAAATAATTATCTTATATTTTGGATCTCATCCAAACCATTTTACTCATTCTTCACACTTCTAATGCGCGTGACTCATTAGGTTCCCGATTATGTTGGCCACTCGAATTAACAATTAATATGAGTAAGTTATGAGCAGTATTTAGCAACACATCATGACCCCCAATTGACTAGAAAGTCAGTGGTTTGACTATGAACCTTTCCATATACAACAATATGTGCAATTCATCCTTTCACCATCCTATAACCCACTCGGTTCAAAGCATGGACTATGTGTCAACTTCCACTAGACTGACTACGTCACAACTAGCCCAAGTGATGTTAGATCTTATCTCTAGGACTCATTACTCTATTAGACATGTCACTAAAGACCATCTTCAGGATGTTTTCACTCTAGTCAGAGATTTCCAAGTAATGATCAGTGAATCCTCTGTTAGCTACCCAATTACCTTCGAATACCTCAAGTTGTACCCAATTACCACCCTATGAGCGACCTCTATGAGGCAACAAGGAATGGAGTTAGAGCACAAAATAAGTATCTAAGATATCCTTAAGTACCTCGAGTCTAAGGATACATGCACCATTACTATGATGAGACTATCATTAACATTTGAATAGATAATCCATGTGATTGTCTCATAGTAGATCATCCAATATATCTAACTACTCTTAGCAAACATTCACATGTTAACTCTAAACATCTCATGTCTATAGTTTACTAGATCAACCACTTGATCAAATCAATGGGTATATCATGTGCTAGTCTATCTGAATTAATAATGTCCTCTCTCATTAGTCCTATGACTAGGGATAATTTAGATACTGACATAATTATATATGATAAGAATCTCATTATCATGATCTCATCATGATTTTCTTCATGCTATGTTTATATCATGGACTTCACTAATCGATTTAAGATCCAATCAATTTATAATATAAATGAACATCAATTAAATGAAAAATGCCTTTTTATATATTCAAAATGAGTTTGTACAATGAGTGCTTAAAGGTGATTGCCTTTAGAGCACCTCTCTAACAGGGAGCCTATCTACTAGTTCATCCTTGCAATGGCTTTGAATTTATTCCATACTTGCATGCCTAAGTCTTCTATGCCATAGCCAAGATTCTTCACTATTAGACACAAGACAACTATAGGAAACATTAGTTAACTTGTGTAAGTCAATTATGTAAGTATTGTCATCTCTTTCTTCTTTGCATATCTCTTGACCATTTAAAGAGATCACCAAACATTAATTTGAGCTAAAAATGACTTTGTTTCCCTTATCATATAGTTAACTCACACTTAAGAGGTTGTGCTTCAAATCATCAACAAACATTACATCATCTATGATTGAAATACCATTAAGTCCTGTGGAACCAATGCCAATTAACTTACCCTTAGCATTGTTCCCAAAGGTAACCTTAGCTCCATCTACACATTTGAGACTAGTGAACAGGCTTTTGTTTCTGGTCATGTGCCTTGAGCATCCACTAAGTGTTATCAGTAGTGTGTATGTCCTAGTGCATTCACAGCTTTTTATATATTAATTATTATACCACAATGGACACATGTATATTTCACATTCATAATAAATAAATATTCAAGTTGTTGATTATATTATGAATGCAGTAGTTAATTATACTATGAAAT
>CATIWF010012420.1:0-18079 GCA_949630135.1 Balakata baccata | reverse complement strand
TTTAACATTTATTTTAATTTAAATTAGGTTTTTAAGTAAATTAAGTTTAAATCTCATTTAACAGTTTTAGATGAATTTGATTTAGATTTTATTTATAAAGTTATTTGTTAATGGCTTACTATAAATTAAAAAAATTTAAATCAACGACTCTTCTTATCCATTATATCAATTATATTTTAAAATTAGAAAAAATTATTATTTACCTCATGTAATTTAACATAATGTATTAGTACCTCATTGATGTTTGAAAAATATATGATTTGTGCCATATAGTTTGACATAATACACTAGCACCTCCTTAAAATTTGAAAATTATATTATTTACTCCTTGAAGTTTTGACAGATTGCACTATTACCTTCCTATAATTTTGATTTATTGGACTAATACCATTTTGAGCAAAAAAAAAATATTTTTTACTAATATATTATATTCTTTTTTAAACTTCAAGAGGGTATTAGTGTATTATGTCAAATTACATGGAGCAAATCGTATATTTTTCAAACCTCATAAAAGTAATAATATATTTTATTAAACTACAGAAAGTAAATAGTAATTTTTCTTAAAAATTATTATTTTATTATTTTATATTTATTCAATATATCACTTCACATATTGGTATTAATATGTTTATTCAATCAAATCATCCTCTAATTTTATTTTCTTATAAGACTTTGCACCACATCTAAATTAATTGTTACATAAACAATTCAATCCTCATTTTTTAATCAAAATTCATTATATAGTTTAATCCAAAAAATGATGAAGAAGACAATTTGTAGAAGAAAAAAAATTCACCATTGAAAAAAACAATCCATTAAAAACTAACTTATATGTGCTTATTTGGTCAAACACTAAATGTATTATATAATCCAAAAATAAAGTCTCTAAACAATAATACAATTAACAATTAAATATAGACAGTAAATAATAATTAAATAAATAAATCATGTACCTATTAGTCCTATTATATGAAAATTTAGGACAATTAATAAACATGGTAAATTATGTAATATCAATATGTATTGATATGTATATGGTAATCCATTATTTTAGTTTTTTTGACCAATAATCTATTATTTTAGTTAAATTAAACATTTTAGTTTTATTTAAGAGATTATATTGTATGTGAATTATTTATTGAAAATATATATTGATTTAGCCTTCAAAATAAGTTATATTTCATGTTCATATTAAATTGAGAAAATTATATATATTAAGTTATTCCACATAGAAAATTATACACATTAAACTATTATTATATACCATATATAATAATTTAGAAATATATAAGGATAACCTTATATATAGGTTACAAGGTAAGATGTCAAAATTATTTTACTAATTTAGCAATTTTCAAGTTACTTAATCTAATGGTTAAAATTAAATGTAGTTAATCTAATTCTTATAAATTGTAGGTTTATGAATAAACTAGGTGTATTATAGAATGACTGTTTTTTTTATTATGAGAACAGTAAATTAAATAAAATTTGTAGATCTCTTTGCATCCATAGTAGAAATGATAAATTGACTGTGATGAGACGAGAAGATTTCAACTCGAGAACTCTCCAATTCTTAAAAAAAATATCAATCAAATCATCCAACAATCATAGCCATTTTAGATTTCTAAGACCATAATTTTCTTCTTTTTTTTTTTAACATAATTTTAAAAATTTTACTATTTTTCAGCCATAAATGCTAAATATTTTCTCCATTTTTTTTCAATTATAATACGGCAATGTATAATACAACAACATGAGAGACGAACGAGTACAAAAACAGAGAGAACCCACATTTATTTGATGCAATTGCAAAAAGTTCTGGCCATATATAACAAATACACCAATTTTTTATTCATCAAATTCATATCAGTACCCAAAATAACACACAGATCCCAGAAATTCTTACTAAAACATCAAGAAATCTGCCATGGATAGTAAATGAATAACCATAAGCAATCATAACAGGGAACTGACACTTCTCATCAGAAGGATCCTTGTCTGTAATTGTGGCCAGACCAGAGAAATCACAGTTCCAATCTTTCTGGTCATAAAATTGATAATACATGTTAAATGCATAAGAAGCATTCCCTTCAACAGTAAGATGATTACAGGAAGATCCATAGCCCAAAGCTGTACAATCTGACAGACTGCAAGCGTAGTTGATGCTATCAGGCAATAGCTCAAAATCATCAGCATCAGGATTCAACACGCACCATCTTCTTACCATATACTTTACTCCTTCAACTGCAACTAAACCTTTATCCTCTTTCAATCCTGATAAATCCAGTTCATATTTTGGCTTTCCATCATACTCAAATAATCCCCAGTGTCTTTCAAAACTCCCTGGAGCAATGCTTTTCGCATTCTCGTCGATCAGGCTGAAGAGATAAACTTCAATCTTACCCTTTCTTACTGGTGTCCCTTTTCCACTCAAAGCATGTTGAATTAGTCCTTGGTTGAATCTCTTAGCATATTGGACATTGGCATTTTTATCACCATCTGTTGGCCAACCAACTTCTCCTATCATAATCTGCATATCAGGATACCCTGCCTTGTATAATGCCCATACAAGAGTATCAAAATTTGCATCAAACACATTAGTATAGACCAAGTCATGATCTTTGAGAGGCTTGTTTGTTCCATCAAAGAATGCAAAGTCCAAGGGGAAGTTTGCATCCCCATAGAGACTCAAGAAAGGGTAGATGTTGACAGTGAAAGGCGCATCATTTAAATGGAGAAACTGGATTATTTCGATGGTGGGATCGCGAACTTCAGGTCGAAAATCACCTGCAGAAGGAACTTGGTTTGCATCCGGGGAATAATAGATATCCGCATTGAAAGGTACTGTGACTTTGACCTTGTTATTAATCTTGGCATGGTTGATTGCGTTCTGCACATTTATTATAGCTGGTAATGTGACTTGAAGATAGGTGCCATTGTATGTTTGAAGGAAAGGTTCATTGCCTACTGCAATATACCTGCAAGATCAATTGCCATGGCCAAGGCCATCTCTACTAAGAGAAAGAATCAAACTAATACTAATTTTACTTTTAATTTACAAGTTCTTCAAGAAGCATGCTTACTATATCACCATAAGGATATTTGCTATAATACCAAATCAAGCAAAGTAGATTTGATTATGAATTAAGAAAATTATTGTTGATAAGAGGCCAAAAATGAGGCAGATTTTGGTATTATACCCTTTTCAAGTGGTGAAGCGGATGGCTAAAATTTCAACTAATGTCTGATGGAAGAGTGCACTCTTAACCTAAATATTCAACTAAATATACCCGAAATTCTAATACTCCCTAACTGAATCAAAGAAAACAAATTTGTTCACTCTGCTACAGAAGGGAAATGGAGGAAAAAAGACATCCAAACAGAAAGATATAAAGAAATCATAAGAGAAAAACAGAGGACAAGAAACAGAAATTCTAATACAATCATGGTTAGGCCCAAGATTTGATAGAAGAAGATTATTTTTTTCCCTTCAGTAAAAGTAGGCCATTTAAATCAAGAAAAAGAAAGTGCTACTCAACTTGATATTGACTCCACCGGTGTACAACCAACTAGTGACATTGGAATCAACCCAAGCAGCAGCAAAGTCAGGATCTTCACTCATCTGCTTCAACATGTTATTGGGTATGGCTACCATGACCTCAATGTCAGTCCCAATCAAAGCTGCCATTATTCTCTCATCCGCCTCAAAAAGCTTCAATTTACTAAACCCATTTTGTACCAGCATATGGACCACCTTCTCTGGCTGGAGAAGATGGTTTGTCATGGTGCCCCAGTTCACCCCAACGGTAGTGACTCTTCTGGCTGTACTCACACTCAAACACAGAACAAACAACACCATTATAAAGGCACAATATAATTCTTGCTTTGCCATTTCTCTTTTTCCTGAAGAATTTTTAATGGTTTTATGGGTTAGATATGAATCTTTCTTGGATCAAGAAAGAATCAAGAATCTAAAGGAAGAGAACCAAGAATGGCTGGGGAAAAGAATTGAATCCAAAAGAAAGGGAAGGGGAGTTATTAATCCGTTTTTTGACAGATTTATAGAGCTAAAAGGCGAGTGCTCTCACTTTCTAGACATTGCTGATTGGCTGTTAGGATGCTTAGAGGGTAAGTACATGAGAATGAGAAATCTACTGGTTTGTTTCATGCACAAGAAAGAAAAGCTTTGCAAAAAGAATGGAAATAGAATGCGCGTTTCTTAGTTCATATATTTAATTCATTATGGTAACACTTTTTCTTTTAAATTTTAATTTAAAGACAAAACTATCTCGATCCAAAAGTTTTGTATTTTCTGTCCTGTTCTATATGTTAGTTATTGGTAATGAAAATCTCATGATCTCTCGTTACATATAACAACATGCAAAAATGGAATTCGGGTGCCCATTACGTGGGGATGTGAGGTGTAGGCCAAACATAGTCATTCTTCCTTGGCATAAGGCATAGCAAGACACTTGTATTTGTTCATTCTACTATTTTGCTTTCTTCAGTTTTTAGTACAAATTGTTCTTTATATTTTGTTTTTTTTATTCACTTTGTCCCTTAATAGTTCAAAAATGCGACAGATGGCTACCATATGATAATGTGACGTGAAAAAACTTATTGGTGCATGAAATACAAGTGTTATTCTTTGGTATGACATTATGTAAAAATTTTGAATTTTTAAAGGATAAAATGGACAAAAATAGATAAAAAAGCAAAATGACGAAAATAGATAAATACATATGTCTGAGTATTTCTTTTTTACCTATATTACATATAGTAATATAGTGTGGCAAAGTGGAGAATCGTTTAATTGATTAATCGAGATATATCCTTCTTTGTTAGAAGAGCAGCATTCACAATACACAAGAGGGAAACACAACACATAAATATCGACACTTATCAATGCCTAAGTTGAAAGAACATATAAATTGACTCCTTTTTGAATAATTTCTTAATATTATTTGCTATTTTCTAGCACAAGAATTCCATTTTTAAATTGATGTAGTTGTTCTTATGAAGTAACTAAAGCAAAGGAAGAAGTAGCTAATGAATTTGATTATATAGCTATATTTGATATTCCTCTTAGCTAGAAGTTTGGCACTTTGTATCACAAAATAGGAAGCACAAATTATTTTATACTTAGTTGGAAACCTTTGTCTTTGCTTAAGTTGAAAGATCATTGACTACCTTTATATGTATATAAAGATTAAAAGGAATCCCGACCATGCATGCTTTCCAGCATAATCCACGTGTTTCACTCTCATTTCGACCCTTTATCTACGAATACTACTCTATATTTATCAACACTTGAAGAAATGCTAGCTTCACACATGACAATTCATGTTTTTGAGTTTGTAACACGAAATGATACCACGTAAGACAAATAACATTTTTAGGGCCATTTGATCTATGCAAAAATTTACCCTCGTATCATTTGTTATTGGATTATGTTCAATATATAGCTTGACTTGTACCTTGACTTCCGACATAGGCTTATAACTTTAGTGGCTCGTTGCACTATGAGAAAGTTTTCAGAAACAACTGTTTTTCGAAAAGATTTAAAGCACTCATCATTATTGGGTAAATAGCATGATGATTGAGTTTCTAAACTCATGTCATAAATAAAGATTATCTTCTAGAATCACTCGTGACTTAATTGGTTAAACACTATACGAACCTCTTAAGCAATTCATATTCGAATTTCATCCTCTCACTCTCCCAACATGTAATTAACCCAAAAAATAAAAATTATCTTATAACTCAGAACTCATTTCATAAATAACGTGCTGAACTTCAAGAACTCGTTGCTGTCCAATTGTTCGCTTCTTGAGCACAAGGGTCATCAGAATTAGGAATTGGGATTTATTGATTTGGTCCCCTTTGTGTTTCTGGGGAGAGAAAAATGAAAAGGAAAAAAGAAAGTCTCTGGCCATAAATTGTCTCAATTCTTAACCTGTGATTAATAAACTGAAAACGGCTACATAACTTCAACAAAAAACACAACACAACACAACATGCTTTATTAACCATCATCCATAGACTACAGTAAATCCATACCATATATTTTTTAACAAAAGATAGTTCAGTGCTCTATACCTTTTAAGAAAATGAATACACACCAATATCAAGATCAAGGGCAAATTTGTAACAAAAAAAATATATAAATAAATATGTTTACATCAGATTTTCTTGAAATCATAGTTTTCTAATCACAAATTTTCTCTACTTTTAATCATTTCCTTTATGTTGTACTAATGTATACATTACATGATATGCAACAACTCTGACCTAGCAAGAAATCATTGGATCAGTTTATCATAAATCTTCTCTGAAGGACAAAATCAGTTAGTCATTGAAGGATAGTGGCATCATCTCTGAAGCAAGCTTGCGGTAGCCTAAAGCTTAAACAAAACATCGCCTGCATAGTTCAATAATGTCTAAGAGATAATAAAAACAAAACAAAAATTGCTGCCATAAGTAACCAAATGATCTCACTGATGATAGTAGTGTGTACCTTATTAGGAGCTACATCCCTGACCCTGTGAAATATCGGGTCTTGTATACCAGTATTTAAGGCAGTCTCTGCCTCCTAGAAAAAATTAAGACAAAATCACAATTCAGATAACAGTATAAGGGAAAAGGGAAAAACAAAATAGAGAAAAAATAATGCTAAGAGAAACAGTTTAGTCCTGAAAAAAAAAAAACACTAGATATCGGTATATGCTAGAAACATTGCCCTGGCAATAACTTGAGCACATAAGCTACATGGTATTCAAAGGACTAGTACAGAAAGATCAACTCATTGTTCATGAGAACTAATTAATTAATTGAAAAACAGCCAAAATTTTCATCAGAACCAAAGCTTACTGAGATTAGAAATTCTTTGGTTTCATTTGCCCGCATGAAACAATAGCAGTGGATCCGAGGAAGAGGTCCCTTCCAATCATTCTTCTGGATAACACCCCTAAAAGCATCTGAGAGAAAGAGAGAAGAATTATTTAATTTTTTTTTCTACTAAATATTCTTAGCAGCAGAACTTAATCATGCAGGTGTGTTAAAATGCACAATTATGATACAGTCACAAAATAACCAATGAAAAAGACTCAACTAAAGAAATTAGATCCCGCCAATCAAGCAAAACAAGAGCTAATGCCATTGATGATAAAGGATTAAATTATTTGGAAGTTGCAAAAAGAGAAATTGACATTCTAGAATGAATTGACAGACCAAATGAATATATCAGTATAGGAATGGGCAAAAGCTGCAACTCTGAAGAATATTTTTGGTTCAGTCCTAAATAAGATGAAGGTGAGGAGATTTTCCATAAAGAACACAGTTCATAAGATGCCAAAAAACAAACGAAGAAGAAGAAGAAAGCAGATAAGGCTATTGGTGCCTAACATAAAGAGTATCCAATAAACAGAAATGGAAAGAGAGTAGCCTGAAAGATTGACTTCACCTAGAAATTGTAAAGCCGAAGCAGGAAGGTTCATTATCACATGATCAATATGTTCCCAAGGCTTAGTATTTGGCAACTCAAAGGTTCTCATCCTCTTGTTCGCACTGCCTTTTCTCCTAGAAGCGAAGGGAAGGGGATCATCAAGGGTGCTTATATTTTCTGCTTAAAAAGGGGAAATAAATTTAGTTATACCAGCCAACTGAGTGACAAATCATTGTTTTATGCATCTAGCTCTATTTGAGGGATTGAAATTTTAGAATGACTAATTCTTTAATTAGGTGATGAGATCACACCTTTCTCACAACAATTTGAAGGCCTTTTAACTGCAGCTACAGATGCATCTGCTTTTCTACATGGAGCTCGTGCATCCTCATTATTATTTGGAATAATAAGTACTTTCTTCACCTCAACTGAGTGATAACAATAGCTTAAGATAAATCTAAACATAATTAATAGGTAGAAAATGAATCAACACAAGTATTACCTGCTATTTGATTTTCCCTGTTTGTTTGTATGTTATGATTTTCACATGCTTTAACAGTGGAAAGATGAGATTCTAAATTATTTTCACAAATTGGTGCTGCCATCAGTTCAGAAATAAATTTCCTAGCATCCATATTGTATGCGTAAATGCGATCACCAACCTTGTTGAGTTTTGCATTAATTGTCAAATACTTAAAGCTATCTGGATTCAAATCATTTGCATAAACGATGCATCCTTTCTGTGCAGCTGGAATTGCAAAAGGACCAATACCAGCAAACATGTCACAAATAATCTCCCCAGGTTGGAATTGAGAAACCAGCCTTATGTGTTCATGTTCCAACCTTGAATTCCAATAAACCAAGCCATAGTCAAGCTTGAAAGTCACCCTATATTGCTTCACTTCTGTGACCATATCATTTTCTCCAGCCAAAACTTCAAACTTTGGCACTCGGAATTCGTTTTTAATTGTCCCAACTTTATTAACAACAGTTCTGATCCGGGGATGATTTTTCTGCCAACATAGAAAGCAGAAATCAGAATCTATACATGATTAATAAGGAATAGCAAAAGAAAACATGATAAGACAAGAAACTCTTGCTTTAAGGGGAAGGCACAACTTCTGCAAGAAACACCGATGCAAAATATTCCATGAATACACATCATACAAGTTTAAAAGATTGAGTGAGAGAGAGAAGGATGGGAGGGGGATATCATGCTTGTTCACCAACGCAAAAAAAAAAAAATTAAAAGAAAATCAAAGTATGTGCTAAGGCCAAAAATATTAAGACTTACATCATAAATAACCTTAGCAATAACATCCTTGTATGGAAGCAGCTCATCATGTATATTTAAATGGGCAATGTGACCTGCAGATATATGGAGATTAAGAATTTAGTATTCAGTGGTGAGGCTCCACAGTATGCCAGCAAATAACCTACCATGCCTGAAGATCATCTTAAAAGTAATCACCAATTAACATAGTAATTAACAATATACAAAAGCTTGCAGTCGTTCACTAATTTTAAGCTAAGACAAGAGTAAAGGTGTACAAAAAGCCCCCAAAACAAATAAAACATAAATTTTATACTTAACTATAGTTTCAAAAGAAGATGGGATCTCCACTCCATGAGGCAAGATCTGCTTCAATATATGATCTGAAAGTGAATGTAACAGCCAGTCAGAGAGTTAAGCCAATTTGCAATATCCTGATTTTACTCGTATATAATTATTAACAAATTGCAAATTGACACAAAGACTGGAAAACCGACACATGAAATAATTTGAATAATGCATATAGGACAATACATATAAAAATGTAATCTTCAATGTACAAACATTTCAGTGGCAACTTCAGTCAAACAGAAGAGAGATGAAAAAATTAATTGCACAACTATATGACAACAAATGTATCACTCAATATAAATATTCAGGTAGTTGCATTAATGAGTAAAAAAAACCAAAATGAAAAAAATACAGAAGCCAACTGTAAGAAGGTTTTAGGTGACAATTTTTATATACCTGCAGTACACATTAAAGGAGATTACCACTAACCTGCACTCCAATAGGAATATCCAAGTGTGATAGAATAAGGAACTACTTCAATATTGCATAACTTCCTGAATTCATCAAGTACTTCAGCTGGAATATCAATCAAATCTGTTCCACATCAAGTAAATATAGTTCAAAAAAAAAAACAAATTTTTCATAAATTCATCATTAATCATAGCATAACAATGCAAATTAACAGTAATCAGGAAAATAATAATAATAATAATAATAATAATAACTAAAAGGCTTTGATGCATACAAGTAACATTCTTTTCTTACAAGCAATTAATCAAAAAGTTCTCACCTTCGGTATGAACTTTTTCAGATAATATCACATAACGGTTGTTCTCACAAGTAGGATCTTCCGTAATGGGTTTAACCCGAGGCTTATCAAGCAAATATCTGCAATTTACAGAATACACAAAATTTGCATAGAAAAACATAAAATACATAATTTAACTTTGAATTGACAAGGTAAATGCATATATCAGATTGAAGCAGCTGAAATATATACCCATTCAGCAAGCGAGTGACAACCTTGCAGAGTTCACGGGGGATTCTCAGTGCCCATAACTTCAAATTCACATCAAACTTACTCTCGTCCACAAATGCACCCATAACTGAGTTAATTTCAGCAGGAGGTGAACCGAAGTACTGTTTTGCTGCGGAGTGCTATGAAACAGCCCTAATTGGAATAGGAAAATAAAATTTTATTAACAGACTGGTGCGCCGTTTTGGCTTGAAAATGCAAGCCGCTTTTTGAAGCGCTTAACGATGTTCAACGTGAAAGGTCGTTGTCGTTTAAGGCGCAAGAAAACACGCCTATAGGCCTTTGGCATTCGAAAAAGCAAAAAAAAAAAAAAAATTTATTTTTGCAAACTGTTTAGGTATAAAAATAGGTAAATATATAATTTTTTTAAAAATATATTTAAAAAATAGTCAATAAAAAATTTTAAAAATAGTTTATTAAATAAAAAAATTTTAAATCTATTTTTATCATATTCAACAGTAATTTTAAATACTCTTAACTGAATTTCCAACAAAACATGTTCAAATTACATAAAATTCTATCTTAAAATTTAGCTCTAATTAATATAATAGGATGAGATAGTAAGCATTATTTTTTGTGTTCGAATATGAATTTTTGCGAGAAAAAATAAAAAATGTTCAAATCTCATGCCCATAAACAAAAACAAAAGCAATTTTTTTTCAAGCATTTGCATAGTAATCCTACACAAGGGAATGACATTAATAGAAATATATATGGTCGTCTAATTTAGAAATTAGAAAATTTTTGGTATCATCTGGAAAAGAATCTTATATTATATTAAAAAAAATAATTATTCATATTATATTGTCATGAAAATTTAAAACAATTCAATACGATTCTTTGAATTTTTTCTAATACTAAACAATATATTACAATATAATTAAGTACTCGGAATAATTTAAAATTTTTAACAAGAACTTACATAAAGGAGAGAACTTTAATAGCAATAAACAATCCCAAGAAAATAAATAACAGGAACATTATTAACAAGGGACGGCGCAAGCCAAACGGTAATTTTGACCCAAAAAAAAGTCAAACAATGCATAGCATTGACAACTTAATTTTATATATATTCACTTAATTTTTTTAGGGCTTAGTTTCAGCAAGATTATTTTCATAGACAACAATATGAAAAGTTAGATTGGTAATTAAATTAACATATAAGATATATCATATCACTGTAAATATCTAATAGAATATCATGTATGTTTACAATTCAATATTCATATCAGTACTATAAATTAAAAATGGTATTAAATGGAATGTCAGAACTCTATTTAATATTTACAATAACTGTAATACTAGTACAATTTTATCGGTTATTGAATATTGAAAACTTGGTAAAAATAATTTTACTGAAACTAAATTATAATTAAGTAACTTTCATAAGACAAAAAAAAAATTATGTAAATTTAATGCAATAATAACAAAATTAAGTGAGTATAAATAAAATTAATTCTAGCATTGACCCAAAAAATTAAAACTAAACCTTTTCTTTATCAGAATAAGCAAGTAAGAGGCGCAGCCTCTCCCAACAGATATAGCGATGGAGATCTCCCTTAAAAAAAATCCAAAATACAGCACAAAACCAACAACTCGACCTGAATTAATTCTATGTAGAGAAAAATCAGAAACAAGGAAGAACCAAAAGAACATACTGCCATCAAACAAATTTAGAGAGACATCAATTCTTTGCTAGCAGAACATCCACCATATTGTTCAAGTTCAAGGAAGATGATCCATCAGTGATAACAGCCTCTTCTGCTAATTTCTTCCATTCCAAGGCTTTTCTCTTCATATTTCTACCCATATCTCCAGTCATCAATTCCTTGACAAGCCTTTCCACTTCATTTCTTCGGAAATTGTTGCTCAATTCCGCTCCAATGCTCCATTCATTGCAACTCTTTCTGCAGTTGACAAAATGTTCCCCAAAGAATGGCCAACAAACCATGGGTATTCCTGAAGAAATGCTTTCCACTATTGAATTCCACCCACAATGAGTTAAGAATCCTCCAGTTGATGGATGGTTGAGCACTTGTCCTTGCGGACACCAACTTGCTACAAAGCCTCTATCTTTAGTTTCAAGCAGAAATTCTGGAGGCAGAACTGCAGAGTCTCCCATGAGCAAATCTGGCCTTGTTATCCACAAGAAGTTATGGCCACTATTAGCCAGTCCCCACGCTAGCTCAACCAGTTGTTCCACAGTAATGACTGTTGTGCTTCCAAAATTTATATTAATCACAGAGTTGGGTTCCTTAGAATCAAGCCATTTGATGCATTCTGCCTCTTCGTTCCACAGATTGCATTCGATGGAATCATAATTATCATCAGAAACTTTGTCTAGAAGCAATTGTAGAGGACCAATGCTATGTACCCTTTTAAACAAATGGGAGAGGCTGTTCAATGCTTCACTTTCCAGGGCATCAAAAGTGTGGAATATTACAGTTGATGCTTTTAGATGCTCTAATTAAGTCTCCTTCACCTGAATCAGACATGGAGTCGAATTGATTTCGAGTTTTGAAGAACTTGGCAAGATCCCTCACCTGAGCTCCTTTCGTTCCTGGAATCCACTACATCATGCTATCCAAATTCTTGCTATCTGCAGCTGATGGATTGTTTGGATCTGGAAATAATATTATTTGCTATAGTTAGTCAGCTTAGTTATCAGCCATCCATAGAACAAGCAAATGCTACTATATATACCTTTGAGGAAAGCGAGACATTGCTTGATTTGATCACGAGAATGCTTAAAGCTCAAGAACCCAGAAGCTCCCATGTTCCAAAGAAACACATTAGGAATTTTCAGTTCCTCAGAGAGTGTGCCAGTATAACTCAAAATAGCATCAGAAAGAACGCATGTGACCGATGGACTCGAAGAGGAAGCATGATTAAGTTTGGTTATAAGATCGTGAAACAGAGGCAGAAAGTTGTTTCTGCATATCTCGCGAAGTGCAAGGAAGCTAAAGGCTAAACTGGTGAGGGAATTTGAAGCGGGTTGGTCGAGAGGTATGGTGGCGAAGTGGAAGTCAGGCAACCCATCCAAGGCAGTGTGGCCTCTGTGATTGTGATTGAATTCAGTGTTGACAAATGTGACGTAAAATCCTTTGTGATGAAGGAGTTTTGCCAATTTGAGCATGGGAATTATGTGGCCTTGTAATGGGAATGGGACACATACCACATGAGGCTTTCCAACTTCTGCCATTCCAGATATTCTACCTCTTACTGTATTTTTGCTGTGGAAGTGCAACAAGAGAGTGCCAAATTTATAGCGATAGCAACTCTGGGAAATGGACAACTTTTAGAATTATGAGTTTTTCTTTTCCTTGATCATTAATATCGTCTTTGTTATTCTCATTTTTGGATTTTCTCAAGTGTTTAACATTTTTTTTTTCTTTAGTCAGCTAGCTTATTTGTGCAGCAAATAACTGCCCAAATGACCCAATTATGATGTGTGTATATATATATATTATATATAATGGCAGTTCATTTGTAGCATCTTTGAAACTACAGTACAACTTTTGGTATAAAGTCAATGAAATCTGGCTAATTACAA
Source organism: Balakata baccata (assembly GCA_949630135.1). Classification (NCBI taxonomy): domain Eukaryota; kingdom Viridiplantae; phylum Streptophyta; class Magnoliopsida; order Malpighiales; family Euphorbiaceae; genus Balakata; species Balakata baccata. The sequence goes on along the minus strand of CATIWF010012420.1, from coordinate 4,482 downwards.
TTATATCTTGGTACAACAACCTAATTACAGATTTGAATTCAAAATTTTACCGTTTTGATTATACTCCCTATTAGAATAGGGTGAGGGATAATCCTCATTCCCATCTCTATTGTACAAGAAAATTTCTATCTCCGTCCTTGCCATACTAACAGAGATAGATTTGTTCTTATTCTCATTGAATTTTTTTTAAGTTAAAAAATTCTAAATAATAATATATTAATATCATAATTTTATATAATATAATAATTAATTTAGTATGCATAAAAATATAATAATTCATAACGAAGTTACTGTTATATGGATATAAAAGTTTGCAATTAAAACAAAATTAATAATTCATAAACATCTATATTTAATTTAAAAATTTACATATTAAGAAAAAACAAATAATTCATAAACATCTTATGTTGTTACTATTTTTGTCATTTCTTCTTTCAAGACTTTATCGCACTGAAAATTTTAATATTTCCACTCAACTTATATCCACACAATATCCATCCTAGAGTATAATAAAGTAATTTTACTAATTTATAGAAAAAGGAAAAAAAAACATGATAATTTTTATTTTTCAACAATATAAAACAATAAAAATATTTATTTAACAAGTAATTTACCACGATTTTTATTGATTTCTATTTACAAATAAGTTTAAAAGAAGCTAAACAATATTTAAATTAAGTTAGTTAGTAATTCAACACTTATTAATTTAACAATGTCAAATACAAATTTTTTATATAGTATTTGATCAAATTGATCACATAATTTATTCGATGAATTCTATTTGAGCCTTTAGTAAATAATAACATTTTTCTTATTTTAAATATTATATTGGATATACTCTTATATATTTCAAATTTTTTAATTTTTAATACTAATTTTTCAAGTGTTTTGTAAAAGGTATATTTTTAGATTATATTTTGTTTTATAAATTATACTCTTATTCACTAATTACTATGTGTGTGTGTGTGTATATATATATATATATATATATATATATATTGTATTGTATTGTATTGTATTTTATAGTATATTATTTTTATTAAGAATAAAAAAATATTTATAATTATTAGGTATCCATAGGATCGGAGATGTAGATCCCAGCGAGGTCAGAAATATTCTCCCTGTCCCTACCCTGCCCCGCTCAATAAAAAAAAAATTTCTTCTATTTCCAATCTTATGGGGGAGTGAGTTGAAAAATTATCACCCCATTTCCCACCACGTTGTCAAGGCTAGTTTTGATAACTAAACTAATACTACCAAGTTATAGCTTATTAGTAAAATTAATTATCAATTCGTTTATCTTTCGACTAAATATGTTATATGCACGAATTTGGGAGGAAATGAGCTGAAAATTTTTTGAAAATTACACAAAATTATAAAATGTTTATTTTTATGAAATTTTTAATACAAATAATATTTTTATAATATATTATTTTTATTAAGAATAAAAAAATATTTATAATTATTAGGTCTCCACAGGATCAGAGATGGAAATCCCAACGGGACGAGGAATATCCTCTCTATCCCTACCCTGCCCCGCTCAATGAAAAAATAATTTCTTCTATTTCCGTCCTTATGGGGGAGTAAGTTGGAAAATTCTTGCTCTGTTTGGAGCAAAACCAAATAGGGATTTCCCACCACATTGTCAAGGCTAGTTTTGATAACTAAACTAATACTATTAAATTATAGCTTATTGGTAAAGTTAATTATCAATTCGTTTGTCTTTCGACTAAATATGTTATATGCATGAATCCGAGAGGAAATGAGCAAAAAAAAATTTAAAAATTACACAAAATTATAAAAGTTTTATTTTTATAAAATTTTTAATACAAATAATATTTTTATAATATATTATTTTTATTAAGAATAAAAAAATATTTATAATTATTAGGTCTCCACAGAATTGGAGATAAAGATCCCAGCAGGGCGAGGAATATCTTCCCTGTCCCGCTCAACAACAAAAAAAAATTTCTTCTATTTCGATCCTTATGGTGGAGTGTGTTGGAAAATTCTCGCTTTATTTGGAACAAAACCAAATAGAGATTTCCCACCACATTGTCAATGCTAGTTTTGATAACTAAACTAATACTACTGAGTTATAGCTTAATGGTAAAGTTAATTATCAATTAGTTGTCTTTTGACTAAATATGTTATATGCATGAATCTGGGAGGAAATCAGTGGAAAAAATTTTAAAAATTAAACGAAATTATGAAAGTTTTATTTTTATGAAATTTTTAATACAAATAAATTTTGAGATAAGAAAAACTTAATTACACATTCTAAAAAATTTTAAAAATTACACGAAATTATAAAAGTTTTATTTTTATGAAATTTTTAATACAAATAATATTTTTATAATTTATTATTTTTAGAATAAAAAATATTTATAATTATTAAGTCTCTACAGGATCAAAGATGAAGATCCCAACGGAGTGAGGAATATCCTCCCTGTCCCTACCCTGCCCCGCTCAACAAAAATTTTTTTTTTTCTATTTCCGTCCTTATGGGGGAGTGAGTTGGAAAAATATCGGTCTCTTTGGAGCAAAACCAAATAGAGACTTCCCACCACATTGTCAAGGCTAGTTTTTATAACTAAACTAATACTACTAAGTTATAGCTTATTGGTAAAGTTAATTATTAATTTGTTTGTCTTTCGACTAAATATGTTAAATGCAAGAATCCCGGAGGAAATAAGTGGAAAAATTTTTAAAAATTACATGAAATTATAAAAGTTTTATTTTTATGAAATTTTTAATACAAATAAATTTTGAGATAAGAAAAACTTAATTACACATTCTTTCATAATATGAAGAATCAAAATGAAAAAAAAAAAATTTGTTGTTGGGCTCGAAGTCTCATTTTTAGGGAAATTTAAAAAAATGTTAAAAAATGTCTAAAATATTACAACAATATATTTATTTTAAGTTTTTTTTTAAATTATTACAATTATTTAAAAATATTACAAAAAATATTTACACTAAAAAAGTCACCCAAAAATATAATAAAAAGTACATATTTGATATATATTTGGTATATATTAGGTATACTTTATTTCAATATATTTTAGAAATATTTTGAATATATCCAGATTTGATATATTTTAGAAATATGTTGAAAATTTCTTAAATATACCTTATAAATACTTTAAAAATACTGAGTACACGTTGGAAAGATCTTCGGAATTATATGATAATGCCTCGACAATATATAGTAATAACTTGGAACACCAAAGTCTCCTGATAGACGTCAGAAGGCTGCCATCGCTTTCATGAACCCATGTTTAAGTAATAGGCTTGGCTTTGGCTTTGGCTTTGGCTTTGGAGTTCGCTTTTTATTTTTGAAATTGCACATGAATTAAGTTCGTTGCCTTTATCCTCTTCTTTGATCTTCATTGTGAAGCTGGAGCTCAACGTCCATGGAGCCTAAGCCTCTTTAAAGCGCCTTTGGTAAGAACTCTACTTGTAATTCCCTATATTATGGTGAAATTAACAGTTTTCTCAATTTGATTTAATTATTTGTTTTGGCGGTGGATAAGGTTGTACATATAGCTTGAATCTTCCTAAACTGAATTGAATGACCGAGAAAAAAAATTTGGAACCGAAATGAACCGTTGATTTTTTTTACTAAATTCGAACCGAACTGTATTGTTAACTTTAAATTTGATAGATCTGAATCCTACAATGATATCCGAATCCATAACTGTACTGAATTGTACAAAATTGTTCTAGAACTGAATTGTACCGAAAGAATTGATATTTAAATATTTATAATTAAAATGAAATCATTTATTTAATAATATAATATTTTTATGATTTTTATATTTTAGTATACAAATATGATATAAGTAAAACTAATAATTATATATATTTTAATTTATAAAATTAAAATTATAAATTTTTAATTAGTTAATAAATTTAATATGATATTTTTAATAATATTAAATTTAAATTATTAAAAAAATAATATAGTAAAAATAAATTTATATGTTAAATATTTTATGATAGTGATATTAGAGAATTGAATTCATAAATTTCATACAATTTTAAATAAATTAATCATAAAATTAACTATTTTTATTATTAAGTAAATAAAAAAATTATAAGATATTGTTAGTTTTCATTTTCTACTTAATTTTTTTGCTTTTAGCATATATAATTTTTTATTTATATTATAGAATAAATTTGAATTTATAATAAGTATATTATAAATATGTAAGATGATTTTAATTGTTTTTTATTATATATGATTTTGTAATACATATCAAATATTAAATTATTCTTAGACATATATGTTTATCAATGATAAATCATTTTTTGATTGGTAACATTATAATTAATAGATAAAATAACTTAATAGTAAGATAGACAAATTAGTAAATCACAAGGGGAAAACAGAATAAAATCAAACGATCAAAGGTAATATTCATATACCAACACAAAAAGCGTATTCCTAAAGTATTTTCAAAAATTTCACAAATATTT
>CATIWF010012417.1:0-27444 GCA_949630135.1 Balakata baccata | reverse complement strand
TAAAGTTCTTCTCTTTAGCTTCGATAGCTCCGTCGTTTTCTCGGTGGACAGATGCTAATACGATGACATCAAGGCGTCGTTTAACCGGAATCAACGGCGATTTGACATCTATTAGTGGAATTTGATTGGGCGGCAAAGGTTTAGCGTTGATCTGGGCAGTAAATGGATTTAATAGGGATCGTGACAAAGAAGCAGCCATGAAATTGGTGGTGAAGTCCATGAAAGCGAAGAGCGAGACTTTAATTAGTAATTACTTAAAAAAATAAGAAAAATTACTATTTAACTTATATTTGACATAATTTTATTTATTTTATTATATTGCTATTTATCATTCTGGTCTGGTTATTTGATTGTCGAAGTATACTAGTTTCGAACTTTTAAACCACTTCTTCTGCAAAATATTTGAACGCATCAAATAAGTTAGAATTCTTATAAGGTGAATTGTTATATGGTCTAGATGAACTCTTATTTCTTTATTTTTTTTTTAATTTGATGAGAAAGTATTAAATTTTTAATTTGTTCCTTAATGGGCAGAATTCATCCTTTCTATTTTCCTGTTGGAGCAATAGATCCTAAATCCTAACACTCCATAAATTTCTTATTTCTAGTTTTAATAGCCATGTAGTAGCAACCAAACATGTCTCATTGGGTGTGCCAATTTTATGTTAACTACAAAAAAAATGTTAGAATGTTAGCGTGCCAGGAAATTGAAGTGCTTTTCCAAACTAAAATGAAATTGCGCCTTTAACTTCTAATTAAATGATTGTAGGTTCCTAAATTTTATTTACAGTACACCTAAATTTGATTGATAGAGAATAAAAAATTGAGCAAATAATATTGACAGTAAAAGAAGGTAAGCTAGTAAGCAACAAAGAATTAGAGAAAATAAATTTTAGAATGAAAATAAATGCCGAAGAAAATAGTTTTATTGATGAAATTAAAAAATACTAAGCTACAATAAATTGAATTGAAGCTAGAATTGAAATAAAACTAACATCAATTGAAATTTGTTGAGATTTGAGTTGATTTGTCTGTGTTGATGATTGTTAATTATTGAGTTGGTTTTTTTCAGCTACTTCTTCTTTATATAACACGAAGACTGAAAAAAATAATTTTTTTAATCATATATTAATAGCGTAATACAAAAGTAAATTTTAATCATACTTAAATGATTAATGATATTTAATCATACTAAATTTTAGAAATCATATTACAAATAGCGTAATACAAAAGTAAAATATAGTAATGGTCTAACCTGAATATTGTACTAGGTGTGTGCACTAAATTAATTAATACCGTTCCTTAATAATACAAAAAGTCATTTTATAGTATTAATAAATTTGTAATTGATCAACTATTTTTAATCTTAATCATTAGATTGAGTAATTTGAAATTTGTTAAAGTGGTAAACTAGTTTTAATATGTTAATTTGTAAACTGAATATCAAGTTATTAATAAATATTTCTAAATATTTTCATCTCAATCTCTAGCATTTTAATTGGACCACTCTTTCTCTCTCCCTCCATTTCTCTAATCTGTCAATTTTCATATCAATTAACATATCTCTCCTTCCATTTCTCTAATTTCTCAAATTTCAAACCAAATTATCATATAACTTAATTGACGAGAAATATCAAATATGATTTTCCCATTAATTTTTTTTTTCATGTTTTTGTAAAGCAATTGAAGGCTAGAATAACTATAAATGGCTTTGGTTTGTTTTGGAAAAAAAAAAGTGGATTTCGTGGAGAGGTTTCAAAAAGTTGAAAAAGAATACAAATATTATCCCTACAATCCCAAAGAATTCAAGAGAAAGTTTGATTTTCTTTTCTAGGTAAAGTTCAAAATTAGATCTTCTTTTTTTTAAAAAAAAAAAAAAATTGGAATTTTTTCCTTTTATTTTGTTTAGTTTCGCATTTGGGTTTTTTAAACGATGGTATTTTTATTTTGGTGTTTATGGTGGTTTTCTAGTTGAATGTTGGGATTTCTAATTTTTTTTAGTATTCTTTAGTTGTCGAGAAAAAGAAAATGAAAAAATGTATGTGGTTACTGAAAAGATGGGGTAAAAACAGAGTGATCTGTGCTGTTTTAGCAACATTAATTAGATTTTGAGATATTATGCTTGGTCTGAGAAAAAATTAATAATGTGAAAAAACGAAGAAAAATGATGAGAAAAGGAAAGTTTTGGTGGGATCTACTTTTTATGAAACATGAAATTCTTACTTTTGTTGAAAATGAAATATGGAGCTACAACATTCATTATATTTTGTTGAATATATTAATTAATTTTTTTTTATTTTTTGGAATATATTATAAAATATGTTAGATTTGCCTTAATGCACTATTTAGTTTTTGTGTTTATTTTTTTCATAAAATATCAAATTAACCATTCTTTTTCTATCTTAAGAATTACTAAAAAACTAGGAAGAAATTTTTTGTCAAATTTGTCATTTTTTTCATGTACTTTTTAAGTTAATTTTTATCAAATTTGTCATTCTTTTTTTAATGTACTTTTTAAGTTAATAAATGTTAAATTTGTCAAAATATAAATAAGATTATTTTTTTTATTTTTTTGGTTGGCTAATATAATATTATTATTCTATTCAAAATTAATTGAGAGACTTTTTAGTTAACAAAACTAAATTTCATGGATTTCATAATATATTTTTAAAAATTAAATAATTAACTAATATATTTAAAAAAATGTAAAAAGTGTCCTAATAATTTACCCTAACGTCAAAAGTACCTATAGATAAAAGAAGCTTGGAAAAGTAAATATGTAACTTTGAGTCCAGCTTTCATCCATTATGTTGTAGTAAGTTATCTAATATTAACCTAGATAGCATGTTTACAAATTACCTTATATAATAGATAAAAATTAAAATTTATCAATACATCATGTATATTATAGCAAAAGCATAAAACAAATTGGTCCGTATACTAAATTAATTAATACAATCATTGTACATTTATCTAAATTTTATTAGTTAAGGAGGTGGACCATGACTAAACACTAACTCTAAATTCAATATAATACAAAACATAATATATGAAGTTGTAGATAAGATGATATTTTATTATAATTTATTAGGTCTAGTCATATATATTTGAAGCACGTTAATTAAATTAATAAAATTTCTAATACTTAGAAAACAAAAATAAATATATATGTATATTTAAATGGCAAAGCATACATCACACATATATCAAATTATTGTTTTTCAATTTGTTTTCACTGTCAATAACAATTATAATTTCATTTCTTTTATGCTGAAAAATGAAAAAGAAGTAGAGGACATTCTTGGAGCATAGGACATATTTGCTAGAAAGATGTATTGCATGTTGCAAGAAAAATAAATAGTTGATCCACAAACAAGAGTGATAGGACGTGATTGATTGCTAAAGCCAACAACACAAAAATGGCAGTGACAGTGTAATGTTTTAGAAGAAAAAAAGGAGAATTTTGTTAATTTAATATTCAAATAAAAAGATAAGTGAAATAAATTTGATGTATGTATTTTATATATTGTTTTTAAGATAAATTCATCTCATACCATCGGTTTTTAGGATAATTGACGTTTATCTCCCATGATACAATAGATTTCAAGTAATTGTTGAACACATAATACCTACTTAAAGCGAACTGAGTATTTGTCACATTTTCTATCACTTGAAAAAAAGAAGAAAATGGAAGAAAGAGACTTTGCCAATAATAACCAAACTCAACTCTCTAAAAACTTCTCTAACACAAGCAAAAAACTCATATTTATACTAGATGAAGGAGATATGAGATTAATCGTGATTAATCTCTTTTGAAGGCTGTCAATAATGTCTTTATAACTCTCAAATAATTGTGAAATTAATATTTGAAACATCAGAAAATAAAATTTCAAAAGACAAGAAGCTCAAAAGACTAATCCAAAACACAATCCACACGGGCGTGTGCATTAGTCATGCACACATTGCAGTACAACGACACGGGCGTGTGGATTTACACGGGTGTGGTAGAGGCCTGGCCGTGTGGATCCATACGAGTGTGGCAGAGCACAGACGTGATAGACTACTAGTTATGTGAATCAACATGAGAGTGTTGTTTCAATTTCCAGAAATTAAAAAAAAAATGTAAAAATTGGGCTTAGTCTGAACCAAGAGATTTTGAGCCGACATTCATATACGCATGTCGTGCATCTATGTATTGGCCTATCTTAGATCATGGATTTGCATATCCCTCTGCTTCTGAGTGCACGAGAGAGAACCTTCGATGCTACTTTCTTACCTATGTAAGAATGTATCTTAATATATAAACACAAGTCCAACTTCACGTGTTAGTGATGCAGGATAAAACTCTCACTTTCACTTTTTCTTTTTATATCTCCTTAGCAAGAAGTTTACTTTGAGCTTCAATTTTTATTCATACATTCTCTATTTTGAGCATATGAATACATTAATTCATAGTCCTTATGTCAATGAACACATATCCGGGTCTTTCGCCTGAAACCAAGTTGTGGAACCCATCTGAATTGTCCTCTTAAAATGGCTCATAATTACAATTTTTCCAACAATCCCCTGCATGAATAAAATTAGGCGAAAAAGTAAGACGAACAAAGTCTTACTACATGATAGAGTTTGACGATCGAAACCTACACATGATAGGTAGGTGCTACCTTTTGAACATTCCCTTATGAAAGTATATTTAATTTACCCACTGTCCAGTTGATAGAATGTCATTGAACTGTTCAGTTTCTTAAGTAAATATGATACACTCCACACATGAATCTTTCTTGATTTAATTCAGTTCTCATTATCATGTTCATTTTGGTCCTGAACATCTGCCTGATTCTGCGAGAGTTTTGGAGAATTTAATATTAACACCTCCATTGAAGCGGCCCACTTCACTCTCACATAGGTTATACCTTACACAAATGTATCATTAAAAACATAGCTTAACCTCATTTCCAATTTTCACTGGTATATCCCCACAGTGATATTTACACGTCTTTACAATTATGTTATCCCATTGAACCTATATCTTAGGATCTTCAGTCAGCTAGGTTGGGTTTTCCTTTGTATCGACTTATTATCCTCTTATGGGTTTAAGTCTCATTCCTCTTGATGATTTATCAACTTACTCTCGATTTAATTCTTTAATTAGCAGATCCGTAATGTTATCCTTTGATTTTATATAATCAACAGCGATAACCTCTGTTGAGAGCAGTTGCCTAATGGTATTATATCTACGACGAATATATCTAGATTTACCATTATACATATTACTCTGGGCCCTTCTAATTGCAGATTGACTATCATAATGCATGCATATTGGTGGCACGAGACTTTTCCATTTCAGAATATCTTCTAAGAAATGGCATAGCCATTCAGCTTCTTCAGCACATTTGTCTAATGCAATAAACTCATATTCCATCGTGAATCTGGCTATAATAGTTTGTTTAGAAGATTTCCAGGCCACAGCTACACCAGTTAGTGTAAATACATAACCACTAGTGGATTTTGAATCTTTTATATCAGAAATCCAATTAGTATCACTGTAACCTTCTAGTACAGCTGGATATCTGATATAATGCAGTCCATAATTATGAGTATACCTTAAGTATCCAAATACTCTTACAATTTCTTTCCAGTGATCTAGCCCTAGATTACTCGTATATCGACTTAATTTACTTACTAAATAAACAATATCTGGTTTTTTACAACTCATTAAGTACATAAGAGTGTGAATCACACGAGCATATCCTACTTGAGATACACTTTCACCTTTATTCTTTGATAGATTGAGGCTCAAGTCCAATGAGATTCTAGCAATATTGGTATCATCCTTATTGAATTTACCAAGTATTTTATCAACATAATGAGTTTGACTCAAGGTCAGCCCATCTGATCTTTTAGTAATTTTAATTCCTAGAATCAGATCTGCTAGTTTCATATCTTTCATATCAAACTTTGAATTTAACATATCCTTGGTAGACTTGACCATCTTGTCATTACTACCAACAATGAGTATGTCATCAACATATAAACATAATATGACATAATCGTAACTCGTATTTTTGACATAAATACATTTATCACATTTATTGATTTTAAAGACACTAGATAGCATAACACTATCAAACTTCTCATGTCATTGCTTAGACACTTGCTTCAAACCGTATAGTGATTTAACCAATCTACATACTTTCTTTTCTTGTCATAGGACAATGAACCATTCAGATTGTATCATATAGATCTCTTTATCTAAATCTCCATTGAGAAAAGTAGTTTTTACATCCATTTGATGTATTTCAAGATTGTACAACGCAGCAACCGCTATAATCATTCTTATAGAATTGATCCTGGTTACAGGAAAATAAGTATCAAAATAATCTAGGCATTCCTTTTGTCTGTAACCTTTAATTACAAACCTAGCTTTATACTTTCAATTGAACCATCTGCCTTCATTTTCCTTTTAAAAATCCACTTGGATCCTAATGATTTATATCCTGGAGGTAAATCCACTAATTTCAAAGTATGATTCTGCAAAATGGAATCAACCTCACTCTTAATAGCCTCTTTCCAAAAAAAAACCTTCTGAAGAGTTTATAGTCTCATTATAAGTTTGAGGTTCTGCCTCTAGTAAGTAGGTCAGAAAATCTGGTCCAAAAGACTTTTCTGTCCTTGCTCTTTTACTATGCTTGAGCTCTATCTGAATAGGCTTATCCTCTAAACCAAGCTCTTCATCATAAACTTGATCTTGACTATTTTCAACAATAGTCTCAAGAGGTCGCTTGGATGAATTTGCCTCTTCCAAACTTTTACAAGGAAATATATGTTCAAAGAATGACACATTTCTTGATTCTATAATCGTGTTCTTATGAATATTCGGAATTTTCTATTTATGCACAAGAAACTAATAAGCACTACTGTTATGTGCATAACCAATAAAAATGCAATCAACTGATTTTGGCCCTATTTTCACTTTCTTTGGTATAGGCACTACCACTTTAGCAAGACACTCCCATACTCGCAAGTATTTATAGGATGGTTTTCTCTCTTTCCATAATTCATAAGGAATTTTGTCTTGCTTACTATAGGGCACCTTATTTAAAAGGTAATTAGCCGACAATATGGCTTCCCCCCACATGTTCAGTGGTAACCTAGAACTTATCAGCATTGCATTCATTATTTCTTTCAAGGTACGATTTTTCCTTTCAACTATACCATTAGATTGTGGTGAATACGATTATGTGATCTCATGTATAATTCCATATTGTGCACAGAATTCACCAAATGGTGTCACATATTCACCACCACGGTCACTTCTCAAAACCTTGATTTTTCTATTGAGTTGATTTTCAACCTCAATTTTATAGAGTTTAAATTTCTCTATAGCCTCATATTTACTCTTAAACAAATACACATAACAATATTTTGTGCAATCATCCACAAATGTGATAAAATATTTGTTTCTATAATCGTGTTCTTATGAATATTCGGAATTTCCTATTTATGCACAAGAAACTAATAAGCACTACTATTATATGCATAACCAATAAAAATGCTATCAACTGATTTTGGCCCTATTTTCACTTTCTTTGGTATGGGCACTACCACTTTAGCAAGACACCCCCACACTCGCAAGTATTTATAGAATGGTTTTCTCCCTTTCCATAATTCATAAGGAGATTTATCTTGCTTACTACAGGGCACCTTATTTAAAAAGTAATTAGCCGACAATATGGCTTCTTCCCACATGTTCTGTGGTAACCTAGAATTTATCAGCATTGCATTCATTATTTCTTTCAAGGTATGATTTTTCCTTTCAACTATACCATTAGATTGTGGTGAATACAATTCTGTGATCTCATGTATAATTCCATATTATGCACAGAATTCACCAAATGGTGTCACATATTCACCACCACGGTCACTTCTCAAAATCTTGATTTTTCTATTGAGTTGATTTTCAACCTCAATTTTATAGAGTTTAAATTTTTCTATAGCCTCATGTTTGCTCTTAAACAAATACACATAACAATATTTTGTGCAATCATCCACAAATGTGATAAAATATTTCTTTCCACCTCTTGTTTGAACAAATTTTAAATCACATACATCACTGTGGATTAAATCAAGTGATCCACTTTCTCTTTCAATATTTTGAAAAGATGATATAGTTAGTTTTACCTCAACACAAATTTTACATTTATGTTTTATATCAATGTGGAAATTAGGTATGTGGTCCAAGTTAATTAACTTTCTCAAGGTATTATAATTACATGTCCTAGTCTACTATGCCATAAACCGGAAGACTCAAGCAAATAAGCAAAGGAGGTACTTTCATTATTACATTTAATAACAATTACATTGAGCTTAAAAAGCCCATCAATAGCATACCCTCTGCCCATATATATTCCACTCTTGGACAAAACAACTTTGTCTGATTCAAAAACCATTTTGAAATTGTTAGGAGAAAAACAATAGGAGAAATTGTTAATTCAATATTCAAATAAAAAGACAAGTGAAATGAAGATCAAATCTGAGACCTATGTTTCACATAATGTCCTTAAGACAAATTTGCCTCCTACCACCACTGTTTAGGATAACTAGCGTTTATCTCCCAATATATAATAGATTTCAAATAGTTGTTAAACACACAACACTTACTTACAGCAAACTGAGTATTTGTCACACTTTCTATTACTTGAGAATAAGAAGAAAAGAGAAAAAAGAGATTTTGCCAACAAGAACCAAACTCAACTCTCTAAAAATTTCTCTAACACAAGCCAAAAACTCCTATTTATAATAGATGGAGATGGAGGAGACATGGAATTAATTGTGATTAATCTCTTTTAAATGCTGTCAATAATGTCTTTATAACTCTCAAATAATGGTAAAATTAATATTTGAAACATCAGAAAATGAAATTCCAAAGATAAGAAGCTCAAAAGACTAATTTGGAACATAATCCACATAAGCGTGTGGATTAGCCATGCACACACTGCAGCACAATAACACGGGTATGGATCCATACGCGGGCGTCTGGCCGTGTGGATCCACACGGGCGTGACAACATGCGATCAACATAGGAGTGTTGCTTCAATTTCCATAAATAAAAAAATATAAAAATTGGGCTTCGTCTGGACCAAGAGATTTTGCGCCGATATTCGTGTACGCAGGTCGCGCACCCATATATTGGCCTATCCTAAACTATGGATTTGCACCCCCTCCCCCCCTCTACTCCTGAGCGTGCGAGAGAGAGCCTCTCATGCTACTTTCTTACCCATGTAATAATGTATCTTAATATATAAACACAAATCAAACTTCACATTTTAGTGATGTGAGACAAAACTCCCACTTTCACTTTTTCTCTTTATAGCTCCTTAGCAAATAGCTTACTTTTAGCTTCAATTTCTATTTATACATTCTCTATTTTGAGTATATGAATACATTAATTCATAGTTCTCATGTCAAAAAATACATATCCGGGTCTTTCTTCCAAAATCGAGTTGTGGAATCCATCCGAATTATCCTCTCAAAATGGCTTATAATCACAATTTTTCTAACATAATGCTCCCATTGTATATATATAATCAAACACATAATATATTAATGATATACATAAAATACATGAGACATAAACTCACAAATATAAAAAGAGGAGTTTAATTTATATAAAACTTTTCTCATGATAATAAATATAAAACATATAATAGAAATTGAAGATAAATATAAAAAAATTATTTTTACAAGCAATGAGTTAACAAGTTTATTCACCATTATATTGTAGTAGATAAAAATTATGGATAAAACCTACTTTATTACCTTGTGAAGAGAATTCGTGTTGATAACGTGTTATAGATTTAAATAAAAGAAAATATGAAGGAGTAAGAAGATGAGAGAAGAGAATATAGATTAGAGAGAATATTTTCAATTAGCATTTGTTCATTCACTAAACCTCTATTTATAAGCTTACAAATGAAATGAGTTATATGATTTAATTGTGAAATTCAAATCACAAATTAACTACACAATAAAGACAGAAAATAATATAATGGGAAATTATGAAAATATAGATGTAAGAATTATGGACATTCATTGGTTAATACAAATCTTCATAACGCAGTCCGCATATAAAAAATTAATAATTTTTTTATCCACTGAGCCGAAATTCTTTTAAAACACTTTTTTTCTTTTTTCTTTTTTTAACGATTCAAATTCGTTTGATATTTAAAATGACTCTTAAAAGGTAATTTAAAAAAAAAAACTTTAAACTCAGAAATGGATCTATCTAGATATATCAAAGAGATTTGGACACAAATCCTCCATTCCACAAGGTAATTTAAAATTTTACATCAAATAAATTTCATTTTCTAAAACATGAAATGACCTAAGAATTTTTTCATTAATACTTCAATTTATTCTCTAATTTTTCTTTCTTCTTCTTCTCTCTCTTTTTATCTCCTTTTTCTTCTTCCCTCTTTCTCTCTACACTACTACCAACTCTATCCGCCATCCAAACGACCTCCGATCATCACGAAATTCAAATCACTATTAGTTTTATGCCTGCTCATCACTCTAGTTATACTAGTTTTTTCAAAATCTAACTAAATTTGAGAGATCGTCGAGGAGAAAATCGAGTGTCAAGAGTGCCCTTTCGTTTCCCCTATTTTTTGGCTTCTTTTTCCAATTTTGATATTAGAAATCGACTCAGAGGGTCGAAAAACCTTAGATTTGATAGTTTGAGTTCTAGAAACCACCATTTGAGGCTAATCAAGAAGCCAAAAATAGGGCGCCATGCTGCCCTCTTCATTTTTCCTTTTTTTTGACTTCCTTTCTCAAATCTAACACTGAAAATGGACTCAAATGGTTGAAAAACCTTAGATTGAATAGTTTGAGCCCCGAGAACTACAAATTGAGGGCTGATAAAAAATAATTCATTCACTTACTGTATATATAACCTATATATAATCAACGTATAATATTTTTTGTAAAGATAAATTCAAACTGCAATATCTGTTATAACTTAATTATACTTATATCTATATTATATGTATAAATAGATATAACTCATATATACTCAATATATAACAAACATATAACATGATTATTGTTATTATTATTATTGTAAAACTGAGTACATTCACTATCAAAACAACACTGATATACTCAATGTCTAATTCTTGACTTAATAAAAGTGAGAAAATAAAATATGAATAATTAACTCTAATAAATTGAGCAAAATTGTAAACTTGGACTAATTGTGAAAATGCAATGTTTTTCACTCTAATTATGCATACAAAATGAGAATATCAATATGTAGAATAAATTATGAAATGAATAAAAGTGTTTTTAATTGTAGAGAATTAATAAGTTTAGGACACAAAATTGAGAAAATAAAATCTAGAGTGTGGATATATATAGAAAGAAGAAAAGTTGGGGACCATATGGGATTTGTTGCATGATTAAAATAAAGAAAAATCTATTTGAGTTAATTAAATATGATTAGTGTTAATAAATTTTTGTATGCATGCCACTTATGTAGCATGCGTGCTAATGATCTTATAAAAAAAAAATCAAAAGCTGTCACTTTTCTTTCTTTCTTATGCTAATGCAACTGCGGCGACTCCTGTGGCACATGATTAGCTCACATTTAACTGAGAGTTTCAATTAGAGTGAAGAGAAAATCATAAATATATGCAAATGAGTAAGAATAAGTGAGAAAATGGGATAATTTGAAGAGAGAGAAAGCTCTGGCTAGTCTGGGTATGAAGAAATTCGATGGGGGTGAGTCGGATCTTTCATTTCCTTTTCTATTTCATTAGATTTTGATAAGAAAAATCTATATTTTAGTTTGGATTTGTAATAATTTGAAAGATTGTGACGAAATTAAAATTAATCAAAATTAAATGAAGTTCACAAATTCAATTAATGAGCACAATGACTAGACTAGTGATATTATATTGAAAATAGTAGAAAACTAGATATAAAGTAAACCTGAAGCAGAAATGGAGAAGATAAAAGACAGAGAGGATTAGGGAATAAACTAACGTTGATAAAAGAAAACTGTAGTATAAATAAAAAAAATTCCAAAAAAATGAGGGATTCCATGTCATTTCCTCATATAAGAAACATGGTCAAAATTGGAAATTCCTTCTATTTATTTTACAGAAGAAATAATATTAATTAATTTTCTTGTTTATTAAATAATATGTATTCAAACAAAATGTGGTTAATAAGCACACCGCTTTTGTTCTAACAATAGAATTCCCGAATGGGCCATTATATACAGATTTTAGACCTTTCTAAACCTGATCAAAATAACAAGAAATATAAAATTTACAATCGAATTATAATATTATTTTATTTTTACTATGACTAAATTGAATTGTACTGTTGACCTATATTTGGATCAAATATGAATTTTTTATAATATCTTAACAAAGAATTATATTAAACTATTCTAGAACCAAATTATAATATTTATTAATTTTAGTTTATATTAGAAATTAAATAATTTATTAATAATATTATTTATAACTTTAATTATATACTCCTGATATAACTTAAATTTATAATTATACCCATTTTAAATCACGAAATTAATTAAAATGATAACTTTTTAATTAATTAATATAATTAACATCACAATCTAATAATTAATAAAAAAACTTATTTTGTGAAATTAGTCAATGTTTTTCAATCTTGTAAACTTTGTTATACAAAATACACTTTTGATATGTATATTTTTTGCTAAATATTTTATAAGACGAACATAATATTCTAATTATTGATATAAGTGTATATACAAATTTTTTGTCCCGAAATTAAAGACAAAAGAAAAAAAGATGAACAAATATCAAAATTAAATTTATTAAGGATCTGTTTGGATTGAAAGATTTTAAATTCATGAATTTCATAAAATTCATGGATTTTCAATCCATGAATTATGAAATCTATGAATTTTAAGAATTCCATCATTTGGTTTGATTATAAAATCTATAGATTCATGATGTTTTTACCCTTATTCTTATGTTTGGTTTAATGACCGTAATTCATGAATTTAACAATTAATTTTCAATTTTATTTTTTATTAAATATTAATAATTTATTATTAATTAAGCATATATAATCAATTCCACTATATACTTAAAAATTTTAAAAATAAAATTGGTTATTTTAAGAGTTGAAAATAAAAAAATAAAGTTATTATATATTATAATATTTAATTACATTGCTAAAAATATTTTTTATTGATAATTTAATGCATATTAACATTATATTATGTAAAATAAAAAAAATAATAAAGCATTTAGTTGAAATTAAAAGATAAATGATATTTACTAATGATAGTTTTGGAATATTATTAATTTATTAAGGATAATCTTGAAATAAAATAATATGAAAACAACTCTTTATTGATTAAAATCCATGAATTTTAAACTTTCCCACTTAAGAGGTGCAAATCCTTAGTTGATGAGGGATTTTCCAAAATCAATGAATTTTGACATTTTTTAAGTAGTCAAACGATATATTTAACACAAATCTATGAATTGTTCAAAATCTCTCATTTGAAATCTTTTAATCCAAATATAGCCTAAAGGAAATGGGGTACAATCTTTGATAAAAAATTTCTAAGTATGTAACAGCTCATGTCCAATTTCTTGCAATAATTTGTAAGTGGCCAAACCACATAGCCTGAAATGGTTAACCTAGATTATCACTAATAATTAGTGCATATACTTGCGAACCACTTTTTCCTTTCTCATTCTTTCTGATGTGGGATTCGAAAACTGACACGTCAAGCTAGCAGCTCAAACTTAACACCTATCCATATTTGACTACATTCAGCTCAAAATTTCTCCCATGTTTTTTCATGCAAATAGAAATGACAACAAACAAAGAATCCACACTTGAATTAATTTATAGAAAATTAAGTATTGAAACCAACCAACCAAATCAGATATTAAAAGCATTCAAATTGACCACAATCTGCTAATAACCATCAAGAAAGCCAATAGCTACAAGTAACAATAACTTCCAAATTCTAAAAAACAAATAAGTACCCATCCAATATCTCAAAATAAGATAACCAAACTACACGAGCATAAAAATATGTAAAAAGTTCAAATTTAGTTCAAGGATAAACTTTTAGCTACTACCCGAAACACAAAAATAAGACTGCTTTCAATAGTGATAATCAATAGCTTCAATCAAGAAATTCTCACAAATTTGAAAATCCAAATATCAGCAAAACCATAGTCAGTTAAGAGAACGGAATGGTATGCAAACCTATGTGTCTATAAAGTGATTACCAAATAGCCTTGAATGAGTGAATATTGAAACTGCAGCCACTCTAATCAGGCTAAAGTTTCTGTTACCCAACTTGAAGGAAGAGCAAGTTAAGAAAGGTGTCGGTGAGGAAGAGTGATCTGAGCGAGAGGATAGAGCGCCGAAATTCTAGACGACAAAGCGAAGATCGAGCCATTTGATTGATATTGGAGTGATGATCGACGATTTTTATGGGTTGATTGGATGAAAGAAGACTCTGATTCAATGGCTTTGGTGGTATTGACAACTACTTGTGAAAGAGGGAGGTGATTGCTATTTAGTTCTAAGGAAGGGACAAGAGAAAATGATATAAGAGCATCCCTAGCAATGCTTTCTATCTTAATTCTTATTATATTATAAAAAATTCACTTATTTTAGTTTATCTTAAAAATTGTGTGCACTCCAAAAATACTTTTGATCGCACTCCAATAATACTTTTGATCTCACTCCCTATTTTAAATGTTTATTAATAAAACTATATAGAAAAAAAAAGAAGAGAGAGAAAGACAAAAAAAGAAGAGAGAGAAAGACAAAAAAGGAAAGAGAAAGAAAAGAAAATAATAAAATATTACTTAAGAGCTCATAATGGCTCTTAAATCTGAGGATGGAGAATGTAAACTTTCAAGAGTAAGATAACTAATGAGGAAGATAGAGAGATTATTGGAAGATATAAAATTTTCTATTAGATAAGAAGAAAATAGAGAGGCTCCTGGGAAAACTCAAAGGGTAACTTAAAGTAAATAAGTAAAAATATATAAAAAAATATAAAGTAAATTAAAAGTAAAATAAAAGAAAAAAAAACTAAACTTTAAATAATACACCGTAGAGCTAAAACATGAAGTAAAATAACTAAAATAAAAAAACTGACAGAACCAAAACTAAAATTCTAGAAAAAGAATAACCAGAATTGTAAATAAAAGACCTTTTTGAAGAAGATAGTAAATAAAGAATGCATGTGTTTTAATGTACAAATGCTTTAAAACTAATATAATTAATTAAATCAGGCAAAATAAATAAATAAATAAATAAATTCGGTTGCCTTCCATTAGCGTCTTTCTTTTACATCTTTGACTAGACGTGATTTTTGCATTTGTCATCCACATAAAATTGAGGATTCCAAAATTAACTCTTCCATATTGTGAACCTTTTGACCGGTAGAAAATGATTTTCTTGACATAATCTTATTACACAATGCTTTAGTTTTCTCCTTTGTTGCCTTTTTTAAATCCTTTATGCGGAGTCCTTTGTTAAAAATTGCTTACAACTTATCTTCCTTAAGAGGAAGAAGATAAAGTGAATTACAATAGAGACATGGACATATCTAAACATATCTGGATCTTTACATTTAAAAGGGAGTTTTTTTAAAAATTACAATAGAGACACTCTTCCCGACACTTACTTTTTCATATCCTCTTAATTTTCTCTTGTTAGAACACAAATCTTTGAGGAATTTTACATACTTAGAAATCTACCTTACAACATCAAGCAAGGGAATGTTCATCTCAACTTTCCATAACAACTCCCATATCTCTTTTTCTTGCTCCTTAAATTTGGAAAAATAGCTAGGGAAGGGGTGAGGTACAGCTGGCTGAGATACTAGATCAAATTTCTTATTAGATTTTACCTTGGTATTCACATCTTCTTTTCCTAATTCTTCTTCTAATTCCTGCTTTGAAATAGATTTAGCAAATATTTGCACTTCTTTTCCACTTCTCAAAATCATCGCACTTACATTCATCTTAGGATTCATAATAGTTTGAGAATATAATTTACCTGATCCTTGAGATTCCAATTTACTAACTAAAGTAGTTAGATGACTCAATTGATTCTCTAAATGTATACTAGCTCTTGTTTCCTATTGAAAATGTTGAATGTTATTATTAATAATAGTAAAAATTTGTTCCAAGGACATACTTGATTTAGGTTGTGGTTAAGGTGTAGGTAGCCTTGGTTGATATGCGGGTTGTTGAAAATTATTAAGCTTAGGCCTATAGCTAAAATTTGGATGATCCCTCCATCCAGGATTATAAATTGTTGAATAAGGGTCATATTTTCCTTGAAACTAATCAACCAATTGCATTTGCTTGTTCAAATGGGTTGTCTTGAAGTTGAGGACACATATCAGTAGGATGACTTGTAATATAACAATTACCACATGTCTTCACTTGTTATATGACCCATCACCATTTGTTGTGCATCATCTTTTTGTTCAAGAGAAACAATACTTACCCTAGTCACCCCTTTTTTAGAGGTGATTCCTGCCTATATCCGAATTTTTGTTTGTTGGTAGCCATGGTGGTAATCAATTCTCTAGTAGTAGTTCGGGTTTTATTCACTAAAGCTCCTCCATTAACAACATCTAACATGTACCTATCTTGAAGATTCAGCCCTTCATAGAAGTACTTAATAAGCATATTCTCTACAATATGGTAGTGTGGATAGCTAGCACAAAGTTGCTTAAAGCGTTCCCAATACTAATAAAGCGTCTTGCCTTGGTAGTGACGTATTCCACTTATCTCCTTCCTAATGATTGTAGCATAAGATGCAGGGAAAAATTTCTCCAATAATTGTTTCTTTATCTCATTCCCCATAGTAATTGAGCCCGAGGATAGGTAGTACAACCAATCATTGGCTTTATTAGCCATAGAAAATGGGAAAGCATGCAGCTTGAATTGTTCCTCGCTTTGCCTTTGCAGTCTCATACTCGAGTACACCACATGAAATTCTTTAAGGTGCTTGTGAGGATCTTCACCTGCAAGTCCAAGAAAAGTAGAAGTAAATGAATAAGTGTAACACCCACCATATAATTAGAATTTTTCTCTAATTTTACGGAAGGTTATTACCATGCATGACTTTCAAAACATGATAAATTTAAAATCTGTTAATGCACCATGGCTATGATATTTTGATAAAACTGAAATATCCATACATATTTGAATTAAAACATCCATAATTTTATCAAAATAAAATATAATGGCTTTGATTAGCTAAAGCTTTACAAACTTTTCAAAATATGTGAAGAGTTATGTACAAATGTACAAATGTACAAATGTCCTTAATGCCCAAGGTATGTACAAATGTAACTACACCTAACTCAGGATACAAAAATCAAAATCAAAAGAAAAGAAATGAATATATTACTAACCCCTAAGTTTGTCCTTTTTCTCTTTCGTGGCTTATCCTCTTTATCAATTCTTTAAGCTATCCACAATCTATGTGTGAGACAAAATACCCATACACTAAGCAAACTTTGCTTAGCAGTATATATAAATATACAATCCACATGTGTATAAAAATATGTAACCCACCAAATTTAGCATATAACTTGCCTTTAATTTCATAAAACCATGAGTATATATCATCGTAATAAAAATTAATCAAAATCATTTCATAACATATAGCATAACCATATTCACAAGTTTCAAATACTTTTCTAAGCTCCACCAAGCTTTCCTAGTTGAGAGTGCCCAAATACCAGGCCTCAAGCCACCTCAACCAATAAGATTAAGAGCTCTAAATACTAGCCTCAAGTCACCTTAGTCTTTCACAACAATGGTCAATAGCGCCCAAATACCGGCCCTTAAGCCACATTAACCCCATAACGTGGTACCACATTTAACCCTATCTTTCTCCAAGCCTAAAAGTGCCATACAATCACATCACAACAATTGACAAATTCTAAAATCATACATTCAAGACCCTTATGTTTGGTCAGTTACCAAACTCATCTACAACACTCCACAATCACATTTCTATGCTTTCAAGCAATCATTCATACATTGATTCATAACAAAGTGACAATTCACATCATCATAATTGAACATTTAATGCCAATGCTCATATTCATAACTATTTTCAACAATCATTACCTTTCTTCCATACATAATTATTTATCCTCATTTATGTGTCAATACTACATTCCATTTCATTTATTACTATCACATTAATTACTACCATTCATGTTCTTTAATAAACATTCATAACACATTATCTAGCATTTTCACAAGCATTCATGGCATTCATACAACACTCACGAAGATTGTAAAGAAAATATGTACAAACCTTTACAAAAAGTACTCTTTAACCCATACATGCCAGATCAAGCTCGGTCTACTCCCCGAGGTTGTTGTCTTCCTTCCACTCCTAAGCCTAAAACACCGAATATATCGTTTTAGCACGAAGACTTACATCTATGAGACTCTCAACCCAAAACTTGTCTCATAAACACTTTTCCAACCTAAAGGTGCTTTAAAAACTAGGTTATAAACTCAGGATCACTCTTTTAGACATGGACTAACCTTTAAATCACAAGAGCATCATTAGCCCTAAATGGGCAATCTCACTTCAGATGTCCGTGTACCCTACAATGATAACACGCTCCAGTGTTCTTCCAACACTCCCTTCTATGATACTTGCCACAGTCGATGCAATATGGTGGTGGCTCCTTCATGGTTGTCATCTGAGCCAATCTTGACACTGTAGAAGCCTTAAGAGACTGTCCTTGCCTTGAAGGTGTTGACTGAGTGTAGCTTTGTCCCTATCCTCGGCTCTGAGATTGCTCATATGTAAACTAAGACTTCTTGCTATATGTCTAGCCTATGCCGGCTATCATTCCCCTAGCACACTTTCTGTCAAGATCACTTACCTTCCTTACTTTTTTTGCCTTCTTAACACTAATGGTGGAGGAGAACAACTAAGAGAAGTCCTCATGTTAGTTTGTAGCCACCAAGACGCTAATATCCTTATTGAGGCCATTTGCAAAATTTCAGCATTGGTCAACCCCGTCCCCCAAAAGACCAGCTGCATACCTACTCAGCTTGGTAAAATCTTTCATAGTCTACCATTGTCATCCCTCCCTATCTCAAAACTCGGCTGAGGTTGGGTCATCATCCTTATTACCCATAAAGTATATTGCCCTAAACTTCCTCAGCTTATCATATTGTAGCTTTGGCAGAGGCGGCGGCGGCAGACATGCTTGTGCTAATTGCTGCAAAAGAGCCGTTATGCCCTACAACAATAGGTCCTAGGCCTGACCTGTTATCCTAGTCAAATGCTGCTATGCATAAGAGCCACATCCCATCGACTGATTCCGAGCCTTATTATCCATAGGACTATTACTTTGTGCCGTATCAAGTGGATCACCCTCCATACTTACTTGTATACCTAGGAGTTGACAGAATAAGCCCTTCTCATAGTTGTATTAGACAAACTGGGTTCGCATGATATACCTATACCCCCACGTAGGTCTAGAACTGCCTAAACTAAGCTATGATGCCAAAATGTAATACCCACTATATAATTAGAATTTTCCTCTAACTATATAGAAAGTTATTACCATGCATGACTTTCAAAATATGATAAATTTAAAACCTGTTAATGCACCATGGCCATGATGTCTTGATAAAAATGAAATATTCATACATACTTGAATTAAAACGTCCATAATTTTATCAAAATAAAATATAATGGTTTTCCTTAGCCAAAGCTTTTCAAACTTTTTCAAAATATGTGAAGAGTTACAAATTTACATGTCCTTAATGCCTAAGGCATTTACAGATGTAAATATGCCCAAAAATCAAAATCAAAAGAGAAGAAATGAACATATCACCAACCCCTAACTTTGTCCTTTTCCTCTTTGGCAACTTATCCTCTTAGTCAACTCTTCAAGCTATCCATAATCTGTGTGTAAGACAAAACCCTCACATGCTAATCAAACCTTGCTTAGCAGTACATATAAATATACAATCCACATGTATATAAAAATATGTAACCTAGTAAACTTACTGTATACCTTGCCTTTAATACCATAAAGCATTCTATGAGTATATATCAGCATAATAAAAATTAATCAAAATCATTTTATAACATATAACATAGCCATATTCATAAGTTTTAAACACTTTTTTGAGCTCCACTGAGCTTCCTTGGTTGAGAGTGCCCAAATACCGAGCCTCAAGCCACGTCAACCAGTAAGACCAAGAGCGCCAAATACCGGCCTTAAGCCACCTTAGTCTTTCACAACAATGGTCAATGGCACACAAATACTAGGCCTCAAGCCACATTAACCTCCTAATATGGTACCACGTTTAACTCTATCTTTCCCCAGGCCTAAAAGCCCCATACAAGCACATCACAACAAATTGACAAATTCTAAAATCACATATTCAATATCCTTATGTTTGGTCAGTTACCAAACTCTTCTACAACACTCCACAATCACATTTCCATGCTTTCAAGCAATCATTCATACCTTGATTCATAACAAAGTGACAATTCACGTAATCATAATTGAACGTGTCATGCCCACAAAATGGACTTAGTAATTATTAGAATCATTCAGAGTGTTTAAAAAATTAATAGTATGAAAAATATAGAAAAGAGGGAAGTAGGGCTACGCAAAACTGTGCAAGGTGCACGGCCCGTGCATAGAAAAAAAAAGAAAGGTTATGTTCACAACCTGTACATGTTGCACGACCCGTACATAGTATGTGATTGAGTCATTATTCACGACTCATGCACAATGCGTGATCCGTGTAGGAGATAAGGCTGAATTCACTATGCACGACCTGTGCAGTATCGGGACAAAGAGTTTAAGCATGACCCGTTCAGGCACCACGACCCGTGCTGCTCAGTGTTAGGGATATAAATACCCGTGTCCTCTCATTTTTTGTCATAAAACTCGTTTCCATGTACCCCACTTGAGAGAAAACTTTAGAAACTCATCCTTCTCCTCCCCAAACTTGAATCCAACCCAAATTGCTTGAGAAAAACATTATTTATCTTGGAAATCTTCACTTGTGAGTGTGATTTGAAGAGAAAGCAAGAGATCTAGCAAGGGAGAAGGAGGAGAGAAGCAAGTCTAAGACCAAGATCCGACCTTAAGAAGTAATCTAAGGGGATTTTGGTATGTTTTACACCACCTTATCATCTTTGATCTTTAATTCTCCATCTATCATGGAGAAATTCGAAAATCTACATAGGGTTGGGGGTTTATGATTGAAATGGGGGGAAAATAGAAAAATATCTTGTGATTTATATGATTTAACCATATATTTAAGAGTGATCATGAACCTTTGACCTAGATCGGGTACACATCTTGGGTGTGAGCCATGGAACCTAGGGTTTATAGTTTTCTACATTAAGTAAGGTATTGATGAGTAATATTTGTTTTAGGAGCTCCTCAAGATCCTTGAGGCAATCATAGGGAATGTCGAGGAGCTAACTTTTTTGGTGTATATTGAGGTTTGTATACATTGATACCCTAGGTTCCATGACTTGTTATGAATTGTATACATGTAATGCTTATACTTGAGATAATGTGAATGTTTGAATTAAATATGAATCATATTGATCTCTATATGATATAACAAGAATTGAATAAGGCTTGAAATGAAACTGTGATGTTAGTAAGATATGAATGAGGGACAAATATCCTATGTATTTGAAATGTGATGGAAAACAAAAGGTGTAATAACCCATATGATCATGATAACGATGAAAGTCGAAGAGGAATTGTGAAGCGCTTCTTGGTGTATAATGATAAAAAGGAATTGTGATGCTCCTCTTAGGGTAAAAAGGTACCCCTATAAACAATATGTATTCAGAAATTGAGCTTGCGACAAGCCTAATCTTTAGCCGGTATCCGACGTATGCACAAATAGACTGCGATAGTCCATATGAATCTTATTGAGTTTGCTTATGATGTGGTGATATATGAATGATGAGAAAAAGGAATCTTGTTGAAATATGTAATTGTATATGCCATGCATTGTAAGTTATTTGTATCAATGTATACCACTAAGCAATTGCTTAGCGTGGGAGTGTTGTTGTCTCTCACATAGGTGGAGAGATCTAGCCTAAAGAGCCGCAAAAGACAAAGAGCCCAAAGTCTAGAGGCTATACAGAGCTATAAGGTATATCCATATAGTGATCCTTTTGTGAAGTCTTCATTTTGTAAATGTCAATATATTGAAATTGGGATTTTGTATTTTATGGCTCTTTAAGGGGCAAAGCTCTTTGTAAACATATTGTAAATCTCCTTATTTCTTATGTATATATAAGTTTTGATGAAAGTTTTCAATGTGTTATATGTTTGATTTTAAGTTAGACATCATGGCCATAATGGACCACATTGTTTTATGCAAGTTTTTAATTTTTACGATTCATATAGTCTTGGTAACATAAACCTCATATGAGCCAACATTAAATCCTGGCTATATGGAGGGGTGTTAAATTTAGTGGTATCAGAGCTAGGTTGAGGCGATTCTGGATCGATGACTTTAGGAAGTGTCACATATGTGTCTGTCCTATATCCTGTGTGGCTTTAACCTAGGCTATATCTTCTACAATATAGGGATTGATGATAGATCACTCCAATTTTGAGGGTGAATCTGAGAATAATCAAACTTTTGATACATAGATTCTACCACACTATAGTCTAGCTAGTGATGTTAGACATAATGCAGCTCAATTAGTACCCTGTGAGGCTACAGCTTCGGTCGAACAAGTACATTTGCCATTTATGTAGAAGATGACTGATTTACTGGAAAAGATGACATAAGCTTTACCTACACAAGTTGCGCCTACTCCACTACTCCTACCACTAGTGAAAATGTAGTTTGATAGGTTAAGGAAATTTGATGCTACGGACTTCCTGGGAACAAGGGAAGATGGTCCTATTGAAGCAGAATTTTGGCTTGAGAAAGTTGAGTGGGTGTTTGAATAATTATAGTGTATAGAAGAGCAGAAAGTGCAGTATGTTACTTCTCTTTTACTAGCACATGACTATGACTGGTGGAAGGCGATTAAGAGGAGGCCTCAGAGTCCAAGACTGCCTACTTTGGAGTTCTTTCTCATATAGTTCCACAAAAAATATGTGCCTGTCTTCTACACCGAAAAGATGAGGAAAGAGTTCTTGAATCTCCAATAGAGGGACCTCACTATAAAAGAGTATGAGAAAGAGTTCACCTGTTTGGATAGGTATGCAGAGGGTTTCTTAGGGACAAAATCTGAACAATATCGGAGGTTTGAGGATGGCTTGAATGTGGATATTCGGTTTATGGTTGCCTCACACAAGCATGTGGATTTTGCGGCACTTATTGCCTCTGCTCTTAGTGTGAAGCAAGTGAAGCTTGAGAGAGAGGCACGAGCCTAAAATGGAGAAGGCCTTAGGGCTCAATCTTTTAGCAACCTAACTCCTTCCAACAAGAGAGCCTGAATCAATGAGGGGTATTTTTAAGGCAAGGGCCAAAGTTAGAAAAGAACCCACCATCCTATCACAAGAGTCGGACCACTTAATCTACTTTGGTGGCGGCTAGTACCTAAGCCACTCCATCTAAGAATACCTCTATACCCAAGTGCCTATATTGTAATAGGGGCCATGGGGTTGAATGTTGATGAAAGATAGGAGCATGTCTCTGATGTGGGTCTAAGGACTATTTTAAGAAGGATTGCCCGAGAGGCAATAGTTTTGCACCAACCTAGACCCAAGGTCCAATTCAGACACCAGCCAGGACTCAAGGAAACTGAGGAAGATCCAGTCAGGTAGTTTTAGAGTTTGTGAACTAACTTGGATCCAGTAGAGTACCTACCAGAGCCTATGCTATGAAGGCTAAAGAGGACTAGGAGATTGATGATGTGATTATCGGTACATTCTCTATTCTTGACTTAGACTTGATTGCACTTATAGACCCTAGTTCCACTTGACCATATAGAACAACAATTGTTCTTAATAGTCAAATGAAAAACTTTTGTTCAACTATTAAACAAAACTATATTCATTATTTATAAACTAAAACAAAATTGCAATTGTTTAATCCTTTAAACAAACTTAATAGAGAGTGTCGAAAGTTAAGACTTTATAGCTATTGTAGCAACTATTGCTTTATAGCCAATGTGTATAGTTTTGACTCTCCCTTCTTAAGCTTTCTATTGTTTCTTTGGTCTTGCATATCTTGTATATATGAGACCTACATGTGGTATCTAATTCCCATGTATTATTATAAGAAACAATGTTATCCTCTTTAACAAATTTACTTGAAGTAAAAGGTGCGTATATATGCCTTATCATTCTGCTTCTTTAAAACTCCAAATAAGTTTTGTTATTCCATTTCCATTTTGCAACTCTTGCTAAATAGAAGTACCTTTTAAGATGTCTCTCTATCTTTTCCTTTTATCCATAATGCATGTTACATCTTAGATCTCCCTTCTTTCATCTTGAAGTGGTAGAGCAATTTAGATATCTCATATAGCTCAGTATGAGCTTGCTAATTGGCCTTCTCCCAAAGATGATACATAATGGTTTTGCATCCTTTTCCATATTGCTTTTCGAGTTTGAACAACTTAGGACAAAATCATCGCTATCCAAGTACTTGTATGCAAATTGTTTCACATCACTTGCATCTCAAGCATTAAGGGAAGGAAAAATGACTATTTCAAGACCTTAGCAACCCTTTGGATTTGAGAACCATTCTCAGTTTTAAGCCTGTCAAGGAAATTTAGGTTAGTCAAAATGTATGACTCGTGATTATTCTTTGATTCATATTGAATGATATGATTCTAACAACCTAGATGTAAAGACTGAGATTGTAGAAGTGTATACATGAATAAATGCATGATATTAGGTCTTTAATAAAATGCATTATGTCTCCCACAATTTTATTACGAACCTATAGCCTTTACTATGAATCCGAGAGAACTTGTATGAAAGTTCTTCTAGTGGATTGATATCCAATGTCCCTAAGAATGACCTTGGGTTTGCCCAACAAGCCATCTTAGGCCCAAAGATAGATATTTGATCCATACCAATTGCATTTTTATGCAACTATCAAATCTAGTGTTATCAATTGTTGATGTGTGCACCTACATTGGGTTATCAACTCTTGATGCGTGCATATCTCATATACACAATCCAACTTCACATCAATCCATGTTGACCTTGGGTTTGCCCAACAAATTAATGGTTTGAACATATTCTTGTAAAGTGGGCTTAAGTTTGCCTAACAACCCTAACTCTAAAAAGAACTCTCGTTCTTGCCATATTAATGGAAGACGTTAGCTTTAATATTAATTAAGTGAGAGTTTTTCTTAATTTAGTCTCATCATGTTATTTTTAACATGCATTTATTTATTATGCATTCATCACACACACACACACACACACACATATATATATATATATATGACATGATTATGGACATACTAATGTCAATCTCTTGAGCCAAAGAAAGATTGACCAAGTCTCATCTAGGTATATGCATGAATTACAACCACAAATAGAAATTAAATTCCTATTTCTAAGTCTTTTTTCTTATGGCCAATTTCCTTTGCATCTTGCTCCTTTGTATCTTCATTCTATCATAATCCTATGTAATCTAATTACATATTTCAAATATAAAAAACCTTAATTTACATTTGAGGGGAGTGAGATAAGGAAAGAAATACATGAGAAAGAGAAAGAAATAAGGCTTAAACACATTCTCAATATGTTTAAATAATTTTTTCATAATCAGATAATAAAAAAATTATAAATAGCCCCATCATACAAACCAAACAACATTACAAGTTAATCAAAATGTAATTTTCAGCAATTTTGCAATAAATTAGAAATAAATTATTTGAGTCATATTCAAACCATTTTTCAATCAAAATAATCTTTTTCAATCATCCCATGATTAGATTATTAAAAGAAAAAATTTTAAAACAGACTTTACAATTTAATTTTAATTTTTCAAACCTATGGAACCAAAATTTCCAAAAAGTGCTATTATAATCCTGCCTTCATCTAGATCATATATATTTAATGAGATCTCATCCTAATGTATCTTTCTCTAAAAAAAAAGATCCTTGATCTCTCATGCTAGTTTTGTAGTTTGTTGGCTATCATTACGATAGGCGTATTTGCTTTATTCTGAAATACCTGTGAATCCTTTGGTTCGTGGGATTGATCGAAAACCTATAGATCATAGTAATTTCGTGCTCCAGTGAGATCATCTCCTTGAGAGTAGGTAAAATCTATTAATAAAAACACAAGAAAGTAAGTATATGGAAAAGGGCTGTCCTCCGTATATTTTGCATTTCATAACAATGTTCTGTTCTCTGCTCTGTTTTAGACCTTAGGCAGTTTTGGGACAGCAACTTTGCTTCTTCATATCTTACAACGTGTAAGTTATATTTGTATGAAACTTTGTATGAGCATAGATATATTAAAGTGGAATATTTTTCATGTTGATAACTTTTATCTATTCTGCCTCTAATGTCCTCATATCGTAGTGTGACTGGTAAAAAATAGGGCTGACATCCAGACCAGTCTGATTTGTGAAGTCCATAACTCACAACATACACAATATATTGAGGTGAAATTTGTGCCAAACTTTACTAAGACATGTACTGATAATGTTGATGTTTTTACCATTTATAGATTATGTCAATAAGGAGCTCAAAATTAGCAAACAACTAACTAGACCTGCCCAGAACACTAAGCAGACAACTCAAATATGAAACATACATGACTCTCTTTCCCATAACTCAACATCCACCCATAATCTGGTCCTAAAATTTTATGTACAACTAGATAACACATATATCTACAACTTTCATATTTTGAGTGTCCTCAAATATTGACTCTATCATATAGAAACATAATCAAAATAGTAGATGATTCAGCTAGGTTCCTCAATAGAACCAGTTCCAGTCCGATATTAATATCTTTCCACAGACATCAAAGCATGCAAAAATATTTATATAGCCTTAAATATATGATATAAAGCTACAAGTTTGGTGTTTTGTGCTTCTTCAAATTCGGTCTCTAATATAATGAAAATGGAAGCCTATCTTTCTAGTACAAAATAGAATTCTGGAATCTTTGACCATAACCACTTAGCTGTTTGCATACTCTAAGACATAACCCATCAACCATAAATTTAATTTAAACACTAAAGAAGGATAATTAACTTACAAGTGATCAATTTCTTCTTAGTTGGCTGCTGAACAAGTTGAGAGAAAGAAGAAGGAAGGAAGACCATTTCTTTTGGCTGCAAAATAGGATGAGCAGCCCTTTTTGTTGGTGTAAACCGACTTTGTGGATTTTTTTTTTACTTTTTCTGTTTTATTTAAATAATT